>MVJL01000132.1:0-40290 GCA_002156465.1 Macrocentrus cingulum | reverse complement strand
ACATTTTGGGAACCACTGGGCGCGTATATATGAAGAGAGGGAGCGTCTCGACGTGCGATACGGGAGGGGGTCGACGACGAGGGTGTGGAGTCGTGTATGCGTTTCGTGGAATCCCAGCGCTTTACGGGAGGGGGTCGACGACGAGGGTGTGGAGTCGTGTATGCGTTTCGTGGAATCCCAGCGCTAATGCGTACGTACGTGCGCCGCTTGCGACCTTATTCGTATAGCGTGATGATGAAAAGACTCGACGAGGGATACGAGTGTGCGTGTGGTCGTACGTGTCCTTCGTCTGTAATAAAACATGATTCCTCGAGGGAGGCGGTGAGGGGCCGCGTGGAAAGCGAGCGGCAATGACTCTCTGGCATGTCGAGGACGAGGATATCGCCTTCCATCCTTTGTCTCTCTCATTCTGCCCATTTTTACGCTACTTATAGGCATTTTCTGCATCGAACTTTTGCCTTCCTTCCTTGGTTACTCGTGCAACGTTTTGCGAAATCGCCCGATCAATTCCCGTTAAATCTGACACAAAGCCAACTCTATTATTCCGTTTTTTTTATTGTCTCTTATAATATTATTATTATAAAAGGCTTTTCCACATTTTATTTGCCTCTGTATATGAAAAAATTGATATTTTGAGGAAAATATTATTTGAAGCATGTATTACTTAGTAGGATTTAAAAAAAAAAAAATGTTAAAAAATTTTTTTTTCTCTCCTAAAAATCAGATTATTCAGACTTTTATTTATACTTCAAGGATAATCAATTAAGATAATAGAGAGACGACTAAATCAAGCTTGGGGAAGGAGTGTGTGAGCAAGAGAGAAAGAGAGGACGAGCATATAAGAGTTCTAAAGATCGATAAGTCGTCAAAGTATTTTTACCCGACGACGCGACGTATCTCGAAGGCGTTCTTTTGGACCTTTGGACGACGCCGCCACGACTCTTGGCAACGTGAAGTTTAACCCAATTTCTCTTTTTTTTTTATTTTTGAAGACACAAAAAAAAACTATGCATGTCTAATAAATTAGAAAAAATACGCTCGCGCACATTTTGAGCGTCAAAAAATCCACACACGCACACATGCCCCACGAGGGTGATAAAAAATTTTTTTTTTTTTCATATTTTATCTCCTTGCTCGGCTGCGAAGGTCATTAATAATAATAATTAGCACAAGGCTATGAGTATCTATATACATGTGCTCGAATTATTGATGACTAATCAACTCCAGGAAACGAACGACCTACATATCCCGCCGAAAACTAATTGCGTCGTTCAGCCTAATATTCATTATTTCATTAAATTAATTAGAAAAAACAATTATATTGTCAAAAAACCAAGTGAAAAAAAAATTTTTTTACCTCGCGTGATTTGCAAATAAATTCTTTCACGTGGCAGGAATTGAAGACAATTTTTTTAAGCTGTCTAGAGGTTTATTTAATGTTTTTTCATGTCATTAAAATTTTTTCACCTTGTCCCCGATTAAATTGTTCTACTTATCTGACTTTAGCATAGCCTATTAGTCTCGGAAAGATAAGAAAGCATGTCTGGACTGCATTCAGTGGGAAAAACCTCACGATAATGATCGGCGAATGCTCCGCTATGCAATTCTGTCGTCATTCTACTTGAAAACTTACCATCCGCAGTAATTGTAGTGGTCGAGGATATACGCTATATGTTGGAGGATTTTGTCGAGGGACCAGCAGTAGTAATACAGTTAAATTTGGTCAGACACAGCGTGAACTTTGCTTTTATACCATTTTCCACACGAATTTCTATTGGAAAACTGATTGTTAAAAAATTTTTAATCTATTTTTCTAATCTATATACTTTTTATTGACAATTATTCATGTATTCAGGTAGAAAAAAAAATTTTTTTACTCATTTTCTGATTGAAAAAAGTCGATAAAATATTTTTTTAGATGAGTTTTCATCAATAGAGTGCAGTAAACCTGCGTATTGTCGTCGTTAATCTGCATCCTAGTAGACAATTGAGCTGAAATTCTCACGAGAAGACGTTTGATATTGCATCTAGGTCGGATATAGAGTAGCAGATCGATCAGTGATGGCAATGAATCTATTACAGGGTAAACTATCGAGTTAAAAGTGTTTATTATACTCAAATATCGCGACAACTTTTGCTTCTCAATCCTATTTTCTTGACAAATTGCATGAGTTTACTGGATTTGTGTTATTCTCAGGTTATCTTGGATCAATCTTCGATGTGTTAAATCCGGATAAAATACTTTTTAAGGCGATAAATATTTAATTTTAATATAGTTATGTATGCAAAGTATATTATAGATTGTTTATCTCTTGTGTTTTGCGGTTTGTATTTATATTGCACGATAAAATGACTTCAATTTCAATTGCCCACTTGAATAATATGATTTATAAGTGTTAAAATTGTCATACTGCATTTGCTAATTGGAAATTCACGACGTTGCACGCCCACTTCTTCGTTCTACGAAGACATAGACCAACGTGATTCTCGGGATTTTATGTTTTAAGATGTTAGAAATACCAAGATAAAAATACTTTTATGAATTAAAATTTTTTAATAATGAATTAAAATATTTATTTGCTGTTTAAAAAAAAATTTTTGTATTTAGTTGACAGGGTAGACAGATTTTTCAATTTGAAAAATTATTTTTCTCGTGTTGTTAATTGAATATTAAAAAAAAAACGTTTGTTTATACCGATGAAATAAAAATTTTCGTCTAGAATACAAGTGACCAGAAGAATGTATTTTACGAAATACGTGGTGTTGCATCGATCGACATTCCAAAATTCCATTACTATCGAGCACTCTCGCGCTTAGGCTAGGATGACGTCAAGCAGCAGTGACCAACATGATGCTCATTGTGCGCCCCTCACAAGATATTTATTGTCTTCAATTCATCTTCATCATTTCCAATTGCATTTTTGTCTGAAAAACACACATAAATGAGGCTGAAAAAATTTATTTAATGGTTTTCTATGTATTATAGGGTGATACAAGTTTGAAATATATCCAGGTATTTCAGAAGACACTTTTCGGACCCTCTTGACAAATCGGCACTGTTATCAACACTAGAAAAATCGCAGTAGGAAAATAAACTGTTTTTTTTCTCCTTTTTTTGTGCAGTATATATATACTTATACCCGGATATAGTAGCTATAATGACGCACTATGTAGGTATATAGTCCCACGCACATTGGGCGGATTTCATGCTGACGTAACTCAAGCTTTTCCCGACCAAACATCGGACCGAAAGTTAATACTGCCAGGCTACGTAGGCGGCTATTACTCTCCTCCTTGCTCATGCTATATATATTACGGGGATGGGTAGTTTTTGCTTTGTCATTCATCAATTGCTCATCTTATTTTCATTTAGAACATGTAAAAACGCAGAAAAAAAATCTCTAGATTTTTTAAAAATTACTTAATAATTTTTTTACTCGTAAAATTTCTTGTATTTTATTGATTTTAAATGGATAATTATAAATGATGAAATTTTTTTTTTTTCGAATGGAAATGAGAGTAAGGATTTTTAAGAGTTATTTTTAAAGAGTTTAAAAATAGTCGTGAGTTTTGTTGAATATAAATTACATTTTTTTCTAGTGAATTTCTCGATAATTGGCCAATGTTTGCGTTGACACACGCTGTGCCAACTCGCTTGTCTTGCTCCATTCCTCGTTTGATCAATCCCATCGGTTTCATGCCTACATCTGCGATGCTATTGAGGACTTCGACCTCTCTGGTGCTAGTGATTCCCTCGCTAGGCTATTGATTGCAACTAGAAACGATATTTTTTTATTATTACTTTCTGTTATATGAAAATGTATTTTTTGAATTTATTCCACAACGATTTTATTATCACGAAATTGTTTATTTAAAGCGAAATTTTTTTTTTTATTCAGTTCAATTATTTATGAAAACATTTGTGATTTTTTTCCAGAAAATTTTATAATTAATATTTTTCGACAGGGAATTTTTTTTTTTTTATTTTTCAAGTGTTTTTTCTTGTCTATTTTTATTTTTTCCGGTATTTAAGGGAAAAACAAAAATTATTTTAACATTAAAAAATGTCGTTTAGGCAAGTTGCATGTATGTATGTATGAATTAATTAATTAATTGACGATAAAGTAATAATTTGGCGTGCGTAGAGGTCGGGCAGAGTCTGGTTATCGTGACTGAACAAATTTCCTTATACCTTAACTGATATTGAATCGTTCGACAATGACAGCGAGAACAATGGAGGGTTGTTGGGGTTGGCGGAGCTCGGTCAGAGCGTACAAAGACGTTGGCTGCCTCTGCTGATAATGATAGGCCAATCAATCGCCACTCTGAGTGGCCTGCAGCCGCGATGCCAGTGTGGGTCAGTGAGTCTAACTGTTTGCTGGGTGATGGACCAATTATTAATTTAGTTTACTCAGGGGAGTCTTATCGAGCGAGTGCAGATTCTTGATAATAATGGAGTTTGACCTGCTCACGACATCTTCCATACCCTCATTGGCTAACCTTGAGGGAAGTTACTTGGCAGCGTGAAAATCTACCCCCTTTATCCTCTCTCGCATTTTTTTTTTCATCATTTCAAATTCATTTATCTCCGGTTGAAAGGAAATGGCAAATTTTTTTTTTTCATCCTCAATTTTTTTTTTATTTTCCAGTTTTAATCCAAAATTGATTGATACTCAATCTAAAGTTTTTAATTAATTGTAATTGCACAAATTAGTTTGGAAATTTTGATGGGATAAAGTGAAATGGTTTAGAGATGAGATCTTTTAATTAATTTTCTAGTTTTTCAAGATTTTTTTTCTTCATATTTAATTATATTGGATAATTGAATGTTTTTCTAGTATAGGGTAGAAAATTTAATTTTTAATTTGGAATGCCAATTTTTATTTATCAATTGTTTTCAAGTGTTGAAGTATTTTTTTTTTTCACGTTTAAATTCGAAAAAAAAATTAAAAATAATATTTTTTCGACATTTAAAATTTTTTTGACATGTCAAATTGAATGAATGACATGAAATATCAGGCAAACAAGGCGTTACATCAATGGCCACTGTAGATAGTGTGCGATTCATTGACAACAAGTGAGGAAAAAAATGTCAAAATTGCGTTGTAAAAAATCCAACGTGTGGAATTTTTGATATCGCGGAGCAATAAAACTGACGTTTAGTGGCTTGTTGACGAGCGATAGCCGCAGTTGGGAGGCGCGCAAGCTCAAGTACAGCGAGTGCGCCCACGACTTGATGCGGGAAAACATGTGCATATACACTTGGTGCAAGAGACGGCTTTTCTCTGTAGGTAGAATACGCGTGTATGCCCGTCGACGAGCGAGTCATCCTCCTGCCGCTCTCCCAGCGCTTACGTCACCCGCCAAAATGGCGGCCTGTGACGTCACAGCGGGCCAATTTAACCCTCACTACTCGCTGAGCCACGCGCGTGACAGCCGAGCGATGACGATGAGCCGCCGCCGCAACCAGCGCGACCACTACGATTTTAACTCGATCCTTTGCATATTCCCTGATTTTTTTTACGTTCAACACACTTGTCTCATTTACGAGTGGGTACAGACTTGAATTTTTATTATTTAACCGTTGTAAAGAGCTGATGTTGCAAGACTGCTCGGTTAGAAAAACTAAAATTTATGTCTTACTCGGTCATTATTATTTTTTATATTTTTTTACTACTGAAAAAAAATTGTAGTCATATTGGCAGCAATTTTTCTTATTTTTTCTGTATTTAAATTAAATTATTATGGGTTAAAAAATATTTTTTTAATAGTAAAGTTTAATTATATAAAAGGGAATATAGATAAAAATCAATGAATTAAAATTGATGGGACAGTCTGAAGGGATTTTCTTACAGCTGCGCGCCATCTCGTTTCATTCAACCAGCTCGTTAAGCCTCTCCCCAAAGATTTCGCATGAGATACGCGCGAGAGATAAGTCGATGATATCAAGTGGATATATTTGAAGAAGGACAAACCGTCCAGTCTATCGACTACTCGATTAAATTTAACCATATATCCAACTATTTCTAGAATTTAAGTCAATTCAAATATCTCATAAAATTTCATAATTAAACAAATCAATTTAATTTAATATTTTTCCATAGTCAATTTTACATTTTAAATGTATATTTCTTGTGTGTAGAGTTGGAAAAAATATTGGGAGAGGTTTAAATCGTATCAATTTACAGCAGGGTAGCAAAACCACGTCGAGAGAGGGGTGACACTGTGATTTGGCAAGCGAAAACAACAAAAACGTCTTTGGCTACGAGTCATTTAATAAATCTAAAGGGTACAATATTTTCGTGAGCATATGCACAATATGAAATAGTATTGTTTGGTGAATAAAATATTAGTCTGGCGAAAATGGGGCTATTAGTATACTAAGGGTTGTAAATAATTCTTCATTAACGCGCAACGTATTTTATCGATTTCTCACGTTAATATACCCCCCGTATTGCCTTGTAGGATATTAATAGTGCCGAAAAAATTGCCTTTGTCAGCTACTTTATGAAAGTGCAGGTGAATAGGGTTGAATTGCAAGTGTAAGCCGCTGTACCACGAGAGCCTCGCTTGCTCGATTCCGGCTTGACGGACCTTGACCGATGCCAGCGATGAATTAATTACGCTTGGAACGCTCTAACGATTAATTACGCAAACGCGTATTCGAATATTCTCTCCCTTGTTGGCCTTTTAGCATTGGGACAGTTGGTTTCTGTTTCATAGACCGCTGTATTTTCATGCAATTGTCCACGAGTTTGTAGTCTGGGTAGTCGATATTTCCTCGGCTGTATCACTATCCAAGCTGTGGATTGTATTTCCTGGTCTCTCAGGTGACTGCCAGTCACGTGAGACCTTCAATCCCCGAACGTCGCTTGTGCTTTAGATCTAAAATTATCTCCAGAAGCTTCTCCATTTTCGCTAAACATCTTTTTTTACAAATATTTTTATAAATTATTAGTACTTTAGTAACTATATTTTTAGGTGTAAGTAATTTTTTTCTACCTTTTTTTCACTATTTTAGTGGTTTTTAAGTAGAAAAACCAGGGTTACGTCAGCCAAAAGAACAGATATTTTTTATTTTCAAATTGGATCCACTTATACTATGAATTTTGCGATGTTTAATAGATGAAAAAAAATTTTTTATCTTTTATTAGTACTTTATTAATCGTATTTTTAGGTATAAATAATTGATTCCTACATTTTTTCACTATTTTAGCAGTTTTTAAGTAGAAAAACCAGGGTTACGTCAGCCAAATGAACAGATTTTTTTATTTTTCAATTGGATCCACTTATACAATAAATTTTGCGATGTTTAGCAGAGAAAAAAAAAATTTATTTTTTTTCACCAAATTTTCAAAGAGCCCTTTGAATTTTCGTCGTTTTTGGAATTTTTTTAGTTTTTTGCAGATAACTCGATAACTATGCATAATAACAAAAAATATTATGAGTATTAAATGATAGAAAATTTAATTTTTTATCAAAAATGTAGAGAACATTTTTTTGGAATTCCGCTTTATTTTCGAAATATTTTGAAAAATCAAAATTTCAAAAAAACCGCAATATCTCAAAAACTACGAATAATATAAAAAAATATTATCCCACGTTTTTTGTAGAAAATTTAATTTCCTATCGTTTATTTTGAATAACATTTTTTGCTATCTCCTTTATTTACCGAGTTATCAACAAAAAACTGAAAAAAATCACGAAAATGACGAAATCTCAAAGAGGGACCCCTTTGAAAATTTCAGAAAAATTTTTTTTTTTTCAAATTTCATCCAAACATCTTAAATTTTACATTAAATACACTAAAATATCATTTTAACATATTTCAACCTTATTTTTAAACTTACACCTTTGTAGTATTAGTGGTGCAGTATAATTACATTCAAAAAAAAAAAAAATCCGCAGAAAATTGGGAGCAAAAATTTCTTTCTTAATATTTAATGACGTGGAATTTTTTTTATTGCATGAACAGACCATGTCACGAGTGGCTCTATGGCATCGTCGTGCAAAAATAAAATAATTTGAGGGCAACGACAGGCGAGGGGACGACATGCAGACAGAGATATAGAGGTCACATACACCCACGCGAGCTGTAGAAGTTGCAAATAGTTGATTAAATTGATGCCAAGTCACTTTCCCCACTTGGTTAAATATATAGCCACACATAGCCACACCTAGTTATCTATTTATTAATTTCTATAACCATCGGCATATGGAAAAGCCATATCACAATTGAGTAAAAGTCGCGAAAAATTGCGCGAGAGAAAAAATATATCCAACTAAAATATAAAACAACAAAATATTCTCTGCAATGATACAATGTATATGATGTGGTATAGCTGATTAAACAATAGTGTAACACAATTTGATGATTTTCTCGTGAATCTCATCTGGTGGCGGAGCTTGCACGCAATAGGTTACGGGAATAGCACGCGGCCAGAGGGCGCGGGATGCTTTGTTCTCTCCTCGCACCATTCTTGTAACGATGCAGCACACAATACGCCCAGGGTTGCTATTGTCGTTAGTTATACACACTTGTCGGTGTGTGCGCATCCTTCTATACCTTTATCCATCGTAAAATATAATCGCGTGACACTCTCTGTGCATGTGTTTTACTTGAACTGCTTTTAAACTTTAATTGTATTTCTACTCAATCCTTGCCCAGGTGGAAATACATGACAGCCACTATTTGGCAAACCACGAATTAATTCTCGGTTAGGCAACGCCACATGCTGGCTGCATATATTCACTCTCTATATCACTCTCAGAGGAGTTTCTGCAGCCTCTGGGAAAACTCGCACTATTTTACATTTATCAGACCTGATCAATTTTTATAAAATATATCAATAACAAAATTTTTTTTCGCATGATTTAATATTATAGTTGACTGTATAAGCCCGTGTACGACGATGCAAATTTCACTCTAAGTCCTTGCGTGATGTCCAACATGAAAATTCTACATGCCCATGTAAGGGGCTAGCACTATGCGTTCAATTATACTATCGTTAATAGCCCCTCTACAAATTTATATTTATTTTTTGTAATTCCTGAGAAAATACCTGCGATTTTATTCATGTCACAGCGTTGGCATATTTTTAGAAAAATTATTCCTCCACTTTAAATTAAATATCCGAGTAAAAGGTTTTTTTTTTTTTTTTAGTATTTTAACTGACATCGTTGCATGACGATTGTTTGATGCTGAATCACAAAGGTAATTTATTTAATTTTATTTATTTTATTCAATTTTTTCACAATCAAATTTCTGGATAAATTTTTTTTAGGTAAATTTTCCACATGAATATGTAGAGAGAGCGTTAATCATTGAATAACAGAAGGAAAAAAATCGTTGGGGATGGTGAAAGTAGGAGAAAAAATGAAGGGATAATTAATTTTTTTTCCGAGTTTGCGGACGAATCGATTGGACTATAAAGCCACTCTTGGCGTTTCCTACAAGAGATGTTCGATCGCGCTCTCACGAGACTCTCTCTCTTTTCCCCTGAGCTCTTTCACCGACAACAATGTCTGCATGTCCTCGTTTTTTTTTTTCTCCACTTCTTCCCTGCGCCCACAGAGCAGTTGTGAGTTGATGGCGATTTTCTTTCTGTTGCAGGTTGGCAGCAGCGCAAGAGGCGGCACAAAGGGACCCTGGATACACGAGTCAGTACAGGAGAAGGCAGAGGTCGGCCGGACTGAGTGGTCTCGGTGACTGGGCTAGCTTTGGAGGGGAGGTAAGATCAATTTCACTTATATAGAGCTCGGTGATAAATTCTACATATTTCTCGGGGCTTCTTTATTACTCATTGCACCTGATTTCGTTGGATATCAACTTGTAATCAATATAATTTTTAGCTATTCCAGAAATTAAATCGAATAATCTAAAAGATTTACTTTATACCGAGTGTTTTTTACTAATTCAATGTATTCAATGTAAAGCAATGTCTTTTAAAGGAAGAAAAATTGTTTCTCAGTATCTCAAATAGTTGGAAAAAAAAATTTTTCCCCTCTAGATAAAAAAAAAAACACTTGTAAAACTCGATGAGAGGAGGTAAAAGACCACTGAACCAGAGTGTACACTGGTAAATCAGTTCAGCGGAAATTCAACGTCCGGACTAGGTTCATCCCAACGGGAAGTTGCTGTCGGACGATTTTGATTATTCCTAAGCCAAGCAGAGTAGCCAAATCCCACCTATGCTCAGTTATATACCCTCTACGTTGCAGCGGAAAAAAATCATGAAATCTTAACAACACATTTCTCACTCTCGATTCTCACTGGTATTAAATTATTCGCACATCAGTTGCTACGTGAGTTTTTTGTTACTTGAGGGATAAAATAAGAGCTTTAATACAGACATTAACCTCTCAGGTTTATAAGGACACTCGGTCTATTTTTAATGAAGCCCTCCAAGAAACTGCGTGTGTATATACAAAAGTGGTCCTATTGACTTCTCACCACGTTTTTCCATTCAGTTTACTCGCTAGTTGGTGCGATATATTCTTGGTTTAATATAACCACAACAATATTTCAAGCCAAAGTCACTTGCAATACTCGAAGCCCTTCCGGCTTTGAGACTTCTTGACAAAACTTGTTTAATGCGATCTAGTTACATCGTAATTTTGCACCAACTACCGAAGTATTATTGCACTAAATCTATTTTCTCTTGCTCAAGAGTTTACTCTAGCATGTCCATATAGTTTCCCAGTATTTAAGCATCACCCTGTCCCTCATGGAAGAAAAGCACAAAAAAATTTATCGTTTTTTATATCAAAATTATAAAAAATATAATTTTTTTATATATGAAAAATATAGGGGAATGTGAGGCATTCGATTATTTTATATAGATTTTTAATAATTTTGATACAAAAATAATATATTTTTAAATAGATACAAAGGATATAAATTTTTTTTCAAGTTTTTTTTCCATAGGAGGATGAAATATTAAAATATTGAATTACGAGAGGCGATAGTTAATATGATTTTTATCGGTGCAATTGGTATTGCAGGTACCTGGTCTGGTGGTCATGGCACCAGGCCGTGATCAAGGGGGAGGGGCGGGTGCTGGCGGGGGCACAAAGGGACCCTCGTCGCTGTTTATCCTGTCAGAGGATAACTGCATACGCAAGCACACTCGTTTTATAATCGAGTGGCCGCCCTTTGAGTACGCCGTCCTATTAACCATCATTGCCAATTGCGTGGTACTCGCCCTCGAGGAGCATCTGCCCAAGCACGACAAGACCATCCTCGCCCAAAAGCTCGAATCAACGGAGATCTACTTCCTCGGGATTTTTTGCGTGGAAGCGAGCCTGAAGATCCTCGCGCTCGGCTTTGTCCTACATCGTGGCTCTTATCTTCGCAACATCTGGAACATCATGGATTTTTTCGTCGTTGTAACCGGGTAAGTCTAAACAGTGAGCCAGCTCAATCCTTTACTCCTAAATATAATCATCAATAAAATCAACAGCAAACACTTCCTCTGGACATTTTTCTCTCTAATCATCATATTTATATCTACATCTATTTTAACTTGATAAAAATTCTTGTGCTGTATATATTTTCGTATGTGTCATGGACGCCAGAGGATGAAAATAATTTGCCAGACGAAACGTTTGCGATCGATACGACCTCGTACCAGTAAACATCGACTTGCTTCTCTTTGTCTGTCTTCCATTTACTCATTCTCGTATTTTTTCTTTTCGTTTTTTTTCTTTCTCACCATCTGTCTTTCCTGGTGTCCCAGGTGTATACACCCCCGTGAATCCCCAAAAGAAAGATGAAAGCAAAGACGAACTGAGGGCTAATACTCAGGTCGGATTTAGTCAAGATTTCCTCCCCATTCTAAAAATATATCCTCTGCATTGTACAATTATTTCAAGTACAATTAAAATCCTTTCCAATATATCTGTCTATGAGCGCTCAGTAAATGTTGTAATGATATATGCGGATAAGAGAGTGATGCCTTGGATGTTAGGTCGATGACTGTGTTCGCTGAAACTAATGTGGACGTCGACCTGCGTATGCTACGTTCCTTCCGGGTCCTCAGACCTCTAAAGCTGGTTTCAAAAATTCCAAGTGAGTCGTTATAAACATCTCGGACAAAATAATAGCCAGAATATTCTTATATATTTCACGGCAAATAACATTAGGTTTATTAGAAATGCTTTATTCAGTTGACAGAAATACTTAATGTGTATATTTATTAGTTTACATACAGTCTATATACTACAAGTATTTATCTTTACTTTGGTTTGCTTCAGTGTATATCTTCTAACGGCCAGTAGCCCACAAGGGCTCTCTAAATAGTTAGTCCGTTTGACTTGACATTTAGCTATTTAATTATTAATCAAATAGGAAAAATCGATAGTTCAGTTGTTTATGCCAATATTTCTGGCTAATTTGATTACAAATCTCAATCAAAATACGTATTTTCTGTGTCTTTTTTATACGCTAGAGACTTTTTTCAAACAGAAGAAGAAAAAAAAACTACTCTTCCCTCTCTATGATTTAATGCCACACTTGTTTTCTATTTTTTTTTTTTTCCTTGATCTTCAGATAGAAAATGTTTCTGAGTGTCTTAGGGTAGTTGTGCGGCAGTACTTTGAGTCCAAACAACGGAAGAAACACGGTGAGACATGCAGATCACAGTATAATGGCCTGGATAAGGGTATACTTAGTGAAAAAGAAGATTTTTTATACGTGTACTAGAGCTTTAACGTATTTTTCACATGATTTCATACTTAATATTTCATAGAAATCGTATGTAGGACAAGTGTCGCCATATAAATCCCAAATAATTCGTGAAATTGTGCCAAAATTAAGAGGCAATCAATCACAATTATCAATAATGTAGTTCGAATGCTGTCATCCTGAGCTAGTATTGACATTTACAGTGAGGATTATTATTCTAGAATTAAATAACATCCTGTGTGTGTATGTGTGTGTGAAGTTATATGGGTCATAAATATCCTAGCCCTAGATATAGAACATATATAATCCCTGGTGTAGACTATATCTTTTATCCATTTGATTCTTTACACTTTCAAAAAATATACCTATCGATAAATCTATATTTCAGGAATTAATGTAGGTATAATATAAACTATGAAAATGATATATAAACCTAATCATGATGCATCTTAATCCAATATATCCATTTCTCGAAAATATATACCAACTAATATTATACTAGAATAATATTTTAGACTAGTTTAGAAATATTATAGTCTAGAGGTAGTTTAAGTAATTCACTAGCGCGTTAGTATAATAGAGTAGTAGGTAGTAAAGTGTGGTGGGGTGTGTGTGTTTGGGCCAGGTTCATCACGGTGTTCCCGCAAGGCATAAACCTGGATATGGATCTGCGCACGTTGCGTGCAATACGCGTGTTGCGACCGCTCAAACTAGTCTCCGGAATTCCAAGTGAGTAGTGTTTCAATTACTGCCAAAAAAAACAAAAAACAAAATGTAGAATAAAAAAAATCCTAAAAAAAACTTGGGAACAGCTAAAAATCATCAGAGATACGCATGATTATTGTAGATAAATTAAATTCAATCATGTGTGTCTGATGTTTCAAAATATGTGCAACGTTCAACATACAAAACAATGCAATTCCACTCGAATGAATTTTATTTACAGGTCTCCAGGTGGTGCTGAAATCCATCATCAAAGCAATGGCACCGTTGCTGCAGATTGGCCTGTTGGTGCTGTTTGCCATTGTGATATTCGCCATCATTGGCCTCGAATTTTACTCGGGGACCCTACACAAAACGTGCTACAGTATTGAAAATATCAGTTAGTTGAATATTTAGGGACTAGGCTGCTTTGAAATTTGCTTTAATTCAGGAATATTATTTTGAAATGGCTTTTTTTTCTTTAGATGAGATTGTGAAGGAAGGTGATCTGCCAAGTCCGTGCAATACAGACAACCAAACAATTGCTCCGATGGGTTCCCACGTGTGCAATCCCAACACCTCAGTCTGCGTAGACCAGTGGGAGGGACCAAACGGCGGTATCACCAGCTTTGACAACATCGGCTTCGCCATGCTCACCGTCTTCCAGTGTATCACTATGGAGGGCTGGACTGCCATATTGTACTGGGTAATGATGAGAAATATGTTCCTCAGTGTTATAATCACTCCACGTCGACTCGCTGTGCTCTATCTAAATTATCTGTCATGATTTTTACAATTTGACCAGTGATTTTTATTTTTTTTTTAACACTCTGTGTTGCTTTTTGCATTTAAATGTGTTATTTCTATACTCATTGGCTATGTGCATACTAAATTTATTACCCTTTTTTACTTATATCTGAATATTTATCTCTCTATGTGTGTGTGATTTTAGTTTTTTTCGTCAATGTAATTTTCGCGATATTTTTAAACACGTGGATTTTTGCGTGAATGATGAAATATGAGCCCGAGCAATTGTACGCGTTTTATCCAAGAGAATTCACTCTTGGAGATACTAACACTGATGTATATATTGACTTTGCTCAGTATGACACTGCCAGTTTCAACCCTCGTTGAGTAACTTCTTGCGATGGCGAGACTGTTCACTCTGCTTGTGATCAGTACTCGTCAGACATCAAACTTGACAATTTATTGGTAGTTTTGTTGTTGTCAAGATGACGTGCAGTCATTGTGAGTTGTCTCACAATTTTCACGTTACCTCGCAATGGTTTTGTTTTTGTGATTTTTATTTATCGTAGTTTTGTATTTGTTTGATACAAGGTGAATTTGTGGGAGAATTTGTTTGTTATTATGTTATTACAATGCTTCTGATAAATTTTTCAGACGAACGATGCTCTTGGCAGCTACTTCAATTGGATATATTTTATACCATTGATCGTCCTTGGATCCTTCTTTATGTTGAATCTAGTTCTCGGAGTTCTGAGCGGGTAAGTACGACTTTTATCATTTTTTTTTTATTATTCTCGATATACGTTTTGATTTTTTTTTTACTACTCTGACGCACTTTACCAGGCAAAAAATTTAAGCTGTATTTTTTCATAACGGATTTCCTGATTCTTTGATCTTATTGGTTTCACGCAGTTTTACTTGCTCAAAGAGTGTATGAAAAATATTTTTTTCTATTAGAAAAAATTATTTTTCCCATTTATATTTTGATATTATTAATTTGAGTTTATTTACTCCACTATTTTATTTATTGCCACCAGAGAATTTTCTAATGAGAGAAACCGAGTTGAAAGACGTACGGCATATCGCAAGGCCAAGACTAAGCAGATATTTGCAAGTGCATTCTCGTCATACTTAAAATGGATCACACAAGCAGGTTTCTTTGTCTGTCCCTCAAGCATATATTTTTTTTTTAATTACATAGCAGTGAAAAATATTTGTTATAACCAGCCAGAATTTTTTTATCTTGCTGTAGAACACTGCATTAAAAAGCTCGGAAAAAATTTAGTTTAAAAATACAACTGACAAAAATCCAAGTATTAAATTTATTATACCTGCTGTAACATCCTGTATGATTGCTCTTGTAACGCTTATTGTAGAGAGTTTGCGAAGGAGAGAGAAAAAGTGGAAAATCGTCAGTCCTTCCTGAAGATGCGTAGACACCAACAACTCGAGCGTGAACTCAATGGATACGTTGAGTGGATCTGCAAAGCAGGTATAATCCAACTAGATCCAGAAACAATAAAAAAAAATCCCAAAGAAGATTTAGACATCTGTATAAATAATTTGCTTAGTTTCTCTTGCTATACAACCAACTAATTTATTATTTCAAGTTTTACCTGGCTATTTGTGCTGATAAATAATTATTTACAGAGGAAGTCATACTGGCAGAGGAGAGAACTACAGAAGAAGAGAAAATGCACATAATAGAAGGTAATTGAAGAGTCTCTGGGGCAATGACAGAATTCTAATGCTGCATATGACTAATGAAACTTTCTCTCTCTCTCTCTCTTGTTTTTTTTTATCTACCACATTTGCTCATGCTTGCAGCAAGAAGAAGAGCCATCAAAGCACAAAGAAAAAAGTTGAAAAATCTTGGCAAGAGCAAGAGTACAGATACTGAAGAAGAAGATGCTGAGGATGATCAGGGCGATGGTGAGTTGTATTTTTCCATCATATTTTAAATCATAACAATACGCTGCATACAATAATAATATCACGGATTATAAAAATATATTTTATTAAATTTGCGCACCAATATCAGAGGGAAAAAAAAATTTTTTTATTCAGAAAATTAAAAAAAGAAAAAACCTCCCTACTTTATCAATGAACATTCTAAACACACGCTATCAGATGCTCCTCTTGTTTCAGTGCCTAAGAAAAAACTGAAAGGTAACTACAATCTCATGAATGCCTACGTAAAAAAGTAACACGGCTAATTGTATTTTTTTTTATTTATTTATCTAACTTGATTGTATATTATTTTTGACAGTAAGTGTAATATATATATATATGTATATTTTAATATATATGTATATGTATTGCGTTGACATGGTAATTTTTGAGAATTAATTGTTATAATTGCTGCAAATATTTATGTAAACGTATGGCAAGCGAGATAATAAATTAATTGCCATGAAAACTAACAGGAACGTAATAGCGTTGAACGTGCAGTCGAGTAGCTAGATATCTCTTGGTTATTACTTTACTGTAATATGGCTAAATATATATATTTATATATATATTATTGATTGCAATTATTAAATAAATGGCAGGCTGATATAAAATTAAAAAAAAAAAAAAACGGAGAGCACACGAATGCCGAATGAAATAATTATTTTATTACACGCATTCATTGTTGAGTTACGTGAGATATGGGATAAATATCCAATTCGTATATTAGGCATTGTTGCTCTGAGCCGTTTAAAATACATATAAACGTGCGTATCAAATATTTTTTTTTTTTTTTTTTTGTTTATTCATATAGGCCTCATGCTTTTTTATTTGCTGATATATAAATACAAAATACACTCATGGACAAAACGTTCTTGGTGCCATTTTTGAGGAGATATTCTCACAGAGAGTTTTTTTTTTTATCATTTTTTAAAGTAGATTATTAGTGATAAAAAAATTTTTTTGATTAAATAAAAATAGTAATAATTGAAATACTAAAAATTTTATGAGAATATCTCGTCAAGTTGAAACAAAAAATCCTCAACAACACTCACAACAACATTAAATAAAAATCTATAAAATTTAAATTGATTTATTATAAAGTGTCATGGTGCCGTGGGCGTTCTTGTCAGGCATATTTGGTTTAGGTGATATGGCAGACATTTATGGAGAAACGCTGATTAATGTTTTAGATACAAAAATACCGCCTCTATTATTATATAGCTTGCGAAATTAGTTGATTAAAAAAAAAGTAGTTAATTTAGTATTGTCAAACAATGGATTGATTTATATTGATATTGCGTAGAAGGCAATTTTTTGACACTCTTCATTCATTACTATTATTATTAATTATTATCCTCTTTATAATTTTTTTTATTATTATTCGAGTGTCACTAGGCTGACCAGCAAGAAAGTCAATATTTATTTGAGAAGGTTCTAGCTATCACAGAACCAAAAATAAATTCTTAAAAAAACATTTTTTTTTTTTTCAAACGATAATATACATTTTTTGAATTATTAAAATTTTTTTCAAACTGATAAATAACCAAAACAAATATTTATTAGTTTTTTTTATTCATTTAAATACTTAATTATAATTATTTTCGGGTTGGTAGTAATTTTAATAAATACTATTTCGATTTATAAATTGAATCTAGAACCTCCTCAATATATTGTATTTGTAGCACTCATTAATATAGTTTAATTGATCAATATATACATTTTTGAGTAATCATAGAATTCTAATTCTTGCTTAGTAGAACATTTTAACATTATAGATTAGTCTAGATAAATTCTTTCATATAGTTATCGACTAAGCCACTTGAAGAATAATTTTTAAAAAATTTCAACGTTCTCTTTCATCATCAGTGAAAAAAAAAATACTATTTATTTTTCAATTAGAACATTCTCTGTCAACTATATTTATTTTTATCTCAAGTGATATAACAAGGAATGCATTAAATTCAATAGAGATACAATCAGTTGAATACACTTGTTGATAGTAAGCGTCTTATACCCCATAATAATTCCATAAAGTCTGCCGGTAAAAGCTCACTCTGGGCTTTAGTTTCATTTCATCTCGAGATATATTCACTCAAATTATATAGAGACGACGAATTTCTTCTGACTGTGAATTATATTTGTGTGATTCGCGCGGGATAAACAATCCAAGTAATGGTCGCGAGGAGCCTAGACGTTTTCGTTTGGCTGGTAAATGTGGTGAAGAAAAACGAGAAAGAAAAAAATAGCAACGCAGCAGATTGTTGAGTCTTGAGCGAGTAAAGATGAAGTGTATGCTTTTGTAGGGTTTTCAAGAGCCTCCTATCTCAGGTCGAGAGTGAGGAATCAGGGCGCGTGTCTTCAATTCTGGCGGGCTGAGAAGAGATTCAGGTTTTGGATACGACACACAGTGAAAACCCAGTCGTTCTACTGGTTTGTCATCGTTCTCGTGTTTTTCAACACTGTCTGCGTCGCTGTGGAGCACTACAATCAACCGCAATGGCTCAGCGATTTTCTCTGTAAGTTTGTTGTAATTAAAGGGTAAATTGAAAATCTTGCAATTGAATGGAATAAAAAAATTAACAGTCTACACGGAGTTCATCTTCCTCGGGCTATTTATGTGCGAGATGTTCATCAAGATGTATGCCCTGGGTCCTCGCATCTACTTCGAGTCCAGCTTCAACAGATTCGACTGCGTGGTGATTTTGGGCTCGATATTCGAGGTGATATGGTCGGCAGTTAAGTCCGGCTCGTTTGGCCTGTCCGTCCTGCGTGCCCTGCGACTTCTCAGGATATTTAAAGTCACCAAGTACTGGGCGAGCTTGAGAAATCTCGTAATCTCGCTGCTCAACTCCATGCGCAGCATCATCTCTCTTCTGTTTCTTCTCTTCCTTTTCATTCTCATATTCGCCCTGCTCGGGATGCAACTCTTCGGGGGACAATTCAACTTTTCGGCCGGCACACCGCCAACTAACTTTAACACCTTTCCCATCGCATTGCTAACTGTCTTCCAAGTGAGTAGAATTTTAGAGCCTTCTGCGTAGCTGGAGAAATGATGAAATTGTGGTTTTTCTGCAGATTCTTACTGGTGAAGATTGGAATGAGGTGATGTACCAGGGCATCGAGTCTCAGGGTGGCCACAAAAAAGGTGGCATGATCTACTCGCTGTACTTTATTATCCTGGTGCTGTTCGGCAACTACACTCTGCTCAACGTGTTCTTGGCTATCGCCGTGGACAATTTGGCGAACGCACAGGAACTCACTGCAGCTGAGGAGGGTCAAGAGGAGGAAGACAAGGAGAAACAAATGCAGGAGCTTGAAAAAGAAATGGAGGCCTTGCAGATGCCTGATGGGAGTGCGCCAAAAGTCGAGATATCACCGCCCAGTCCGTCGCAGAACTTGTGAGTAACGTTTTATTGTCATTTGCCACGCGTTTGCGTGATTTAAAACAGAAGATATCTGCGGTTGACTCTAGTACTTGAAAATATTTACTTTAATTTCTAATTAAAATGATAAAAAAAATTTTTTTGTCAAATTTTCAAAGGGGTACTCCTTCGAAATTTCTACGAATTAGTCTTTTTTTTTTTAGTTTTTTGCTGATAACTCGCTAAATAAGCAAAATATTGAAAAATATTATTCTAGTAAAATGATTAGGGTTTTAATTTCCTACAAAAAATGTTTTATAAATTTTTTTGTATCTCTTGTAATTTTCTGAGATATTTGGGTTTTTTTTGAAATTTTGATTTTTCAAAATATCTCGAAAAAAAAATGTAAAATATGAAAAAATGTATAGAAAGTTTTTTGTAGGAAATTAAATTTTCTATTAATTAGTTTATATGATATTTTTCATTATCTTATTTATTTACCGAATTATCGGCGAAAAACTGACAAAATTACGAAAACTGAAATTTCCGTTTATACATCTCTGCAAAAATTTGACGAAAAAAATTTTTTTTCTTTATCCAATTCCAGAAAATATATTGCACACTCCCTATGCGAAGCAATTTACCTTTTTTTTTTAGTTACAATCAATTGCTTTTTGATATTTCTAACGTGTACAGATAGCAAGCACTAAAAAATCAATTCTTTCACCACGTCACTCAGTTTTTCCTGGGCTTTTGACGAGTGAATCAAACATTTTTTTTATATTAAAATTTTTTTACTAATTTTGCACACCCTTTATAAGTATGCTCTATCGTTTAACCACTTATTGTTAAAACTATTTCACCTTAAAAACAAAAATAACACAATATTTTTAGCATAAAGAACGCAATATCTAATCAATTTCGTGAGATACTGTATTTATTAACAGAGGTGGAAAAGGCGGAAAACAGGCGTCCGAAGAGAAAAAACAGGAGGATGACGAAGAAACGGGACCAAAACCAATGCTGCCATACTCCTCCATGTTTATATTATCTCCGACAAACCCGTAAGTAATTTTTTTCCCCTCATAAAACAATCGAATTAAAAATTAAAAAATATATATTTGACTAATATTTGTTGCAGTGTAAGAAGAGGCGCTCATTGGGTGGTAAATCTGAGGTATTTTGACTTTTTCATAATGGTCATAATATCTCTATCAAGTATAGCACTTGCCACGGAAGATCCAGTCGAGGAAAATTCACCGAGGAACGAAATATTAAACTACTTTGATTATGCATTCACCGGCGTCTTTACGATAGAGATGATTCTCAAGGTTATTGACCTGGGAATTATACTCCATCCCGGCTCGTATTTGCGCGAGTTCTGGAACATTATGGACGCAGTGGTTGTAATATGTGCCGCGGTATCAATGGGCTTCGACATAACAGGTAGCTCAGCGGGACAAAATCTCTCGACTATCAAGTCATTGCGTGTGTTACGTGTGCTAAGACCCTTAAAAACAATTAAACGTGTGCCGAAATTAAAGGCTGTGTTTGATTGTGTGGTGAACAGTTTAAAAAATGTCATCAATATTCTCATTGTATATATATTATTCCAATTTATCTTTGCTGTCATCGCTGTGCAACTGTTCAACGGAAAATTCTTTTACTGCAACGACGAGAGTAAAAGAACAAAACTCGAGTGCCAGTCAGTTGAATTTATTTTATTTCTATATCTCTATATTAATTTATTTCACTATGTATCATATTGCAGGGGTGAATATTTCCACTTTGAGGAGAACAACCTACTGCCAGTTGCAAAAAAACGTATATGGCAACCTCAGAGCTTTCACTACGACAATGTGATGGCTGCAATGTTGACCCTATTTGCCGTGCAGACTGGCGAGGGTTGGCCACAAATTCTCCAGCACTCCATGGCCGCAACGCACGAAAATGAGGGTCCTATTCACAATTTTCGCATAGAAATGTCGATATTTTACATTGTATACTTCATCGTCTTTCCATTTTTCTTCGTCAACATCTTCGTCGCCCTGATTATCATAACATTTCAAGAGCAAGGTGAAGCTGAGCTTCAAGACGGTGAAATTGATAAAAATCAGGTACTAAAATACCCAGTTTATTTTTTTAATTACTCTTATTTATTTTTTTTTTTTCTCCATCTAGAAATCGTGCATAGACTTTACGATAGGAGCCCGCCCACTCGAGAGATATATGCCCAACAAACGAAACAGTGTAAAGTACAAAATTTGGAAAATTGTAGTATCAACGCCATTTGAGTACTTCATCATGATTCTCATCGTTTTAAATACCCTACTACTTATGATGAAGGTAAGCAATCTCAATATTTTCTATTTAACCATCAATTAACAATGAACTAATAATCAGTAGCCTCTAACTAATTTAAGAGACAAATTCCAGATATTTATCATCTGGAATCCCCGTTCGCCGCCTAATACTACTACCTTATATAAAAAGGGAAACACGGAGACTATTTAAATTCTTCTTGTAATATAATATTTCTCCTTGTTTCTCTTTTTCTATCCTCTCTATCCAACTAAAACTCATA
The DNA here is from genome assembly GCA_002156465.1 of Macrocentrus cingulum. Lineage (NCBI taxonomy): Eukaryota > Metazoa > Arthropoda > Insecta > Hymenoptera > Braconidae > Macrocentrus > Macrocentrus cingulum. The sequence goes on along the minus strand of MVJL01000132.1, from coordinate 18,257 downwards.
TTATCTACCATCATTAAATTATCCGGGCCCGTTTATTCATGAAATTCACGAGCCAGTGGCAATTTTAACCAATCAAGAAGCCTTCTTGACTATTTAAATCAACCATACAGTCGAGAAATAAAATTCATAACCGATTAAAAAGTGCGACGTTGTATTGTAAACAAGAGATTCGTTGTATTTGCCTGCATATTCACTTGTTCTCTGTATAATTGTCGTTCCCAATCTCTGTCTCTGTCAATATTACACACACAAACAGCTGTGATAAACCATCTCACCTCTCATCTTTTCTTTTTCCTCGTCACCTTATATGAAAAAAAAAATAATATAATTATCAGTGTTATCCTTCTGTCATCATCATTGAAATATTTTTGAATTCTCGTTGATGAGATCACCACTCATTCCAGCCAAAATCATTCATTGGAAAACCATATCGACACAAGTGATGTGGACATGTGCAAAGGATATGCGAAGCTTCGCTGAATTTTTTTTATTTTTATTTATTTCAAAATTTATTTTTTTCATTGTGTACTTAGACAGATTTTAATTTTAAGTAGATCTACCTCGTTTTTATGTTTTTTTTTTTTTGTCAGCTTTTATTTCTTGAACGAGTCTCTTTCGCCCCACAATAATAATATCTTCTAGAATCTGTCTCGTCTCGAAATTGCATGGATAGTCCTTCGTGTCGTTGGTGCGTTGAATTTGATATTATTCGGGAATTTTCCAAAAAAAAAACTAAATAATTTATAACGTAGACTTGAACATTACTTTTTGCACCACTGGCCAAACCCACAATTTAACTGGGAAGGAGCAAATGCACAAAATAATTGTCTGAATATATTTTTTTTATATTATCGGACAAGATGCTTGTTAAATAATTATGAAAATTTGTAAAAAAAAAAAAAAAAGCTCTTGGCCATTTTTATTTATTCAATTTCTCACACAAATTACTGTTGGCCATGTCGTTTGATCGGTTTATTTGCTTGATAACGAGTGAGAAATGTTTTTTGTAAAAAAAAAAAAAGCTCATGCATACGCACTGCCCACTTATTATAACAAAGCACTGAAACAGTACAAGCACGTGCAAACGAGTATAAGTCGTGTCATATAGAATTTTGTGCAGGAATAAAATTAGATATTCAAAAAAAAAAACTGTCTCTAATAGCACACAGCTTGACAATGATTCACGTGCTAAAATTCAAACTAATCCACCCTTGAATGTGTTTCCAAGTTCGTGCACAAATTTCAGACTCGTACGAAACCAACAAAAAAAAAAACTGCGTGTCGCATGCTGGCTGCTGCAGATAATGAATATCACGAACAAAGATGACCGAATGACACTGAGAAGTATACTTCATTGAATGCTATATACGAATCCTATGTTTTGCACGGGGCGTTCGCACGGCAATACGAAACATAAAAGAAAATACGATTTCCTCATCACGAGATTCCAAAGTTACCAAAAGAAAAAAAAAGAAAAGAAAAGATGGAGAAAGAAAAAAAAATCAGACATAAATCATCAATACCCTTTTCCCCTTTCACACCCACTTTTTCAGCATTGGGGAGAGTGGATTCAAGTGAAAATTTTAATCTAAACAATTTCAACAGCCAACTATATTTTTTAAATAATTCTTTCGAGTTCAGTCTCCCTAATCAACTGAAATTCCATTAAAAAAATAGAAAAACTCTCGGTCCCTCTGACCGCAAGTACAGTCACTGATTCGTGACTGCAGACGTGTCATCGCGGGTAATGAATAAAATTTAGGGATAGAGGATAGTGCAGATTAAAGCCATAGTTTTATAATGATTAATTGTGTTAGTCAAAGGGTAATTAGTATTGTACACGTCGTTGTCTAGTGACGACGTGATCAGGCTCTCCAGTGAGCCTTGATTATTGGATTAATTGTCGATTAAAGTTGACTAGGCCTATAAACGATATTACATGCAAACACTAGCTGTGATATTTAGCACTTACTATCGCAAAGATTCTAGTGCAAAACATCACACGGACACAAATTGCCCGAACTTTTACACTATTACAATTTATTGTTAGACGTACACAAGTGCACGTACAGACACAGGGGGGAGAAAGGTGTTAGGATGGTTAGGTCAATGTAAAAATGATAATAAACGGGTAAAATCAGAGACACGCAGGCTTGTATGTCCGTATGTATGTCTGCTGTCGGCCGTGTGTTTGTCAGTGTGTGCATTGCAGTACCACCGGCAGAGCGACCTGTACAAATCCACACTGAAGTACATGAACATAGGCTTCACCGGCATGTTCACCGTCGAGACCATTCTGAAGATCGCCGCTTTCGGCGTCAAGGTAGGCTCCATTCCCCCCAACAAAGAAAACAATAAATCCGCATTGCCAGTGAGCTTGCAGGCTCGGGCAATTGTAGAACTGCAGTGTCATTGCTTTTTCTCAAGCTCTTTGACCACTCCTTCATGGTCTTTAGGTCAGAGTACCTTTTTTTATTTTTGTTTTTTCGTTTTTAAACCCTGAGTGTCAAGCTGAGTAAACGCAATGATTGACTGCTTCTCTGTAAGACTGGTAAGTCTCGCTTATTAGAGAACTTCTAGAGCGTTGATAAAAAGGACTCGCTGCTATTATACCTAAAGTATTTCTCGAGGACACTGAGCTAATGCTGATGACTAGTAGATACCCAAGTGTCTTGCTGTATCTGCAGTCATGCTCAAGTCCGATCGTCTCTCGCTAATAATTATTTTCTATAGTAGCCTATGTATAAAAATCAAGAAATATATTTAATAAACAAATCCGAGTTATCCAGTGTCCAAAAAAATGCTAAATTTCAAACAGTACAATTTTATTTTATTTTATTATCGTGTTAAAAACTGATTCATTTTTGCCGCAAGTACACTGGATACTTTCTAGAAAAATATTAATACACACAAATTATTTGAAACACTATAAAAATTGAAATATAAAAAAAACACACAGTATAACACCGGATTTAAAGCTTACACAATTGCATTTCTTAACATCAATTTTATACTTGACCTTTTTTTTTTCTTGTATCATCTATTTCTCAAGCTATTTAACACGACAAAAAAAAAACAATGCAGGAATAGGGTTAAACATTAAACTACAACACAGACATGAAAAAAAAAGAAAAGAATTAAATAAAACAAATTAAATGCCCCTGCATGTTGTTGCCTTGATCTGTATCAGCACGCAATCACTGATGCATGTGGTGCCATGTCTTTGGGATCCTTGCATGGGAAAGGAATGACTTACCAACACAAATTGACTATATGCATAAACAGTATGGACTGATAAAAATAAAATTCATAATAAATATAAAGAAAGTTTATAATAGTGATGAAAAAAAGGCCGAGGTCGCCCAATCATTATCTGCATGCTTATAAAATAAACTTGATATATTTGTAGTTAAAAATATTTAAATAATCGTGAACGAAACGTTGCATCTTTATATCGGTACTTTCTTTCATATACACTTCTATAACATCTTATATAATTATATATAATTATATCCTCTTCTATCTTTCATATGTGAGTAAACCCATTTCGAAGGTATACATAATTTATATCGTTTCCAAATACTGTAAGAGATTGGTTAGATTTGCTAGCCGTTAGACGCGATTTTTATTATTCACATCTCGAGCAACCTAAATTCAATAGAATATCCTGTCTATCACCGACTCGATTGACCTAAATAGAGTTGAAAAGTTAACCCTTACAGTAGACGTTCGTAAAAAAAAAATATTTTTCGAGTCGTGATTGTGTGTGGAAAGAACACGGGCTCGGAAAAGGGCAAAATTGACTAAGCACCAGAATTAACAGACCATTTGGGAATGCTACCGCTGTGTTGGGTGTATTTTGTAGTATCACGAGGCGCCTCCGGTTCTATTGGACACCCTGACCTTCGTGAACATGGTCGTCACCCTACTTTTCTTCATTGAGTGCATCCTTAAAGTCATCGCCTTTGGATGCAAGGTACAAGAAATAATAAAGCCTCTAATACTCACTACTCCACTCTTTACACCTGCGATTACGAATGAGACGTTGGATCGGCCTGGGGTGACAGTCGGGTAGAGTCACTGGACAACTGAAGAACCCGGTTTTATACATATGTATTTTGAAATCTTTTTTTATCGTGGATAAATCAAGATTGTAAATATGTTAACGTGAAATTTGGGACACTTGGAGTGATAATAGTTCACTTATTTTCACTGTCTCACTGTCTAGACCTGTCTTAAATAGCGAAATCAGCCCAACGTGGGAATATTCTTTCTACTAGCTGCTTGCTATATCACTGGCATGCTCCTGTAGATCGTTAGAGACATCCTGTTACTTTACACCAATTCAAAGTCAACTCATCGATCACTTTGAATATATATTTATTAGAATTTTTTTAATATATTGTATATATTAAATTCATAACATTTGACCGACGATACTTCAACTGCTAGGATTATCACACACTTTTTAGGAGAGCACAGAGCTTAGAATTTTACACATGCGCGAATTTTTTATACTAAAAAAAAGTCTTATTCTATTATAACTAATACTCTTTTTCTTATACAATATTTTTTATGTAAGCACACCGGAAACACTATATAATGCACACTGATAAAAAAAAAATAAGCACACACGCACAAAGGTGACAAAGCCTCTGTGGATTGGTCAGCCTTTTTTTTTTACTACTATACAATTTTTTTTCTATTTCATTTATTTGCAAAAAAAAAATTTTTTTCCATATCTATACTCTGAATTCTGATGATTTTTGTGACTTAAATATCAAGCTAGAAATGCATCTATCTGTTTGTCTCTTTTCCAAGGCTATTTTGAACGTTTTTTGTCAAGTTTTCGTGCTTAAAGATATATTTTTTTTTTTTTTCGTTTTTTCCTTTTTTCAAAGACGTTTGTCAAGTTATAAATTAGATAAACGATAATTTTGACTGCGTTCAAGATGGCCTGTAGCTTGCTACGAGTTTCCATACTGATATGTAATGTTTCAAATGGGGCAGAACTTCTTCAAAGATCCGTGGAATACATTCGACTTCATCACGGTCATCGGTAGCATCGTGGACGCTCTTGTTGTCGAATTTGGGGTAAGTGGAATCACTTGTTTAGTGTTTTAATTCTTTTTTAAAAATAGTTTAGAATGTTCTTTAAACGATTTACTTCGTGCATCGGCTTGGATTTAAAACACCGAGTGAGTGATAAATCCAAGAACGATGGATGCACGAAGTTTCTCATGATAAATCCAAGTGCAAGTTTATATTTTGCTTGTTTAAAAGTGTAATTTTCTTTGTCCCCTACAGGAAAACTTCATCAACGTTGGCTGCTTGAGGCTGTTTCGCGCTGCCAGACTAATCAAACTATTGAGGCAGGGTTATACAATACGAATCCTGCTCTGGACATTCGTGCAATCGTTCAAAGCACTGCCTTACGTTTGTCTGCTTATAGCCATGCTATTTTTCATCTACGCAATTATCGGGATGCAGGTAAGATATTTATTTATTATTAAAAATCTGTAATAATATCAGTTTTTATTGGTTAAATACCACTATTAGGTCTTTGGAAATATAAAAAATGATCCACTATCGGCGATAGAGGTGCACAACAACTTTCAAACATTTTTTGGCAGCTTGATGCTGCTGTTTCGGTGAGTCGAGCAGCTTAGTATTGCTCTGTTTACTCACTTCAGGCTAAAGTAAGCTGCTCGACGTCCATTTTTTTTAACTACCACGCTAGAACTTAGTATAATATAAATTTTTATATTGAGTAATGCTAAAAATCCTTGCTCCTGGCTTTGCTTCTCTCTGCTAGGTTTTTGGAAATATCGCTCTGGATCCGGATACCTCCATCTACGAGCATAATAATTTTCAGAGCTTCATCCAAGGTCTAATGCTACTTTTTCGGTGAGTAAAAATATATCCCAAAGCATCCCAATTAGTTGTTATAAATATCTAGTTTGAGAAAAAATTGATACTGTGACAAAAAAAAAGTGTCTAGTTTTAATTGTTGAATTAATAATTTTCAGGTGTGCAACGGGTGAAGCGTGGCCAAGCATCATGCTCTCTTGCATTAAAGGTCGCACTTGCGACCCAAAAGCCAAGCAGGAACCCGAGGGATGCGGCTCAAATCTCGCATACGCCTATTTTGTATCATTCATCTTCTTCTGCTCGTTCCTCATGCTTAATCTCTTTGTCGCCGTCATCATGGACAACTTTGACTACCTCACTCGTGACTCCTCCATCCTCGGCGCTCATCATCTCGACGAATTCGTGAGGATATGGGCCGAGTACGATCCGAATGCCACCGGGAGGATTCACTTTACCGAGATGTATGACATGCTGAAGAATATGGACCCTCCGCTGGGCTTTGGAAACAAGTGCCCCAACAGACTTGCCTACAAAAAACTCATCAGGATGAATATGCCGGTTGACGACGAGTGCAAAGTCGCCTTTACAACGACACTCTTTGCCTTGATTCGCGAAAATTTGAGTATCAAAATGCGAGTTGGTAAGTTGGGGGTTTTTAATAGTCAGTTTATTGTTCACAGAGGGAGCAAAAAACGTCATTTCGATCGTGTCAAGTTTCAACACACGGTCGAAATGACTGATTTTGCTCCCTTGGTGAATAATGTACTTTTTCGTATTTTTTTTGCATAAAAAATTTCATTCCTTTGCCCGCGGAGAAAATTACCTCTTTTAGCCCCCGCACGTTAAAAAAAAGTCGTTTTGCTCCTGGAAAAGCGGGTGGAAATGTCCCCATTTCTTCCAGCTATGAAGAAAAAAATATTCCTCGCTTTTGTTTTCTTCATTTGGAATTTTTCTTTTTTCAACAGCTGAAGAAATGGACCAAGCTGATGACGAGTTGCGCGACACTATAAGAGCCATTTGGCCTCTCCAAGCGAAAAAGATGCTGGACCTTTTGATACCTAGGAAAGAGGGTAAAAAAACATAGAAATTTAATTTTTTTTCTCTCATTTTTAATGGTTTTGAAAGTAATAAAAAATTTTTTTGCAGAACTAAATAAAGGCAAATTGACCGTTGGTAAGATATATGCCGGCCTGCTAATCCTCGAAAACTGGAAGACCACGAGGTTTGGTCAAATAGAGTCAGCTGCGGGCCAGGTGAGTCATCAAAGCTCCTATTATCAGTCTGTCATAATGGAGATCGTATTTCGTTGCTAAGAGCGTGAATTCATGGTGAAATAAGTAACTGTGTGTTGATGCATCTTGTTCTGCTTCACCTCTCAGCCTTCTAATACCAGAAAAAATAAAACAAGAACTGAGAGGCGAAGCAGAGCAACAAGTTCTTCTATGAACTAGAATGAATGTTGGCTTCTTCTTCGTGGTAGGAATTACAGAGAATTCATTAAATCTAGTGGGATCAATTTTTCCCGTAGTGGGTAGTTACCTCTGGAAGGTTTAGTTCATTGAAAAAAAAAAATGAATTACAGCCTCTCCAACACTGTCCTCGTCCTCAATTTCGTGTTTTAGTGAGGCTAGTAGTGCAGAAATGATCTCTAATTAAATAAACATAGCTTCAAGATCAATGGTGTGAAGATTTAAGTAGAATAGGCATTCAGTCAGATATAAAAACGATATTTTAATTCAAATAATGTGAGTTGTGAATGATTAATCTACTATAGAAGATCATAGATTTTTTGATCAGTGTTAGGATTCATGTTTTTTTTTGATGTTCTTCAAATTTTCGTAAAACAATCGGAGAATCATGTGCAATAATTATGTTTACTAGATTTTTAGAAGTTATAATTAATATTTTGTTATTTTTTTTTTTATTTTAATTTAACAGATAACTTTTTTACACTTTTCTTCGAGACAGTCTTCAATACATTTTTTTCCTTTGCTCTTTTCAGACTGATAACGATAACGATAGTGCCGGGCAAAGTCCTCCAGCCCAGGCGGTAGTATTTTTACTTTTTCTCACATATTTCACTCTATATGTTTATTATTTTCAACACGATACAATTTCTGGATTTTTTTTCTTACCATTTATTTTCAAAATGTCAATAATAGTTGTCAGTAATTTTTGTTTATGATCTGTTTATCTTTATCAGTGTTTTTTTGATGGATATCTTACACAAAACGACACAAAAACTTGGTCCATAATGTATAGGCACTCCTAAATCCTTTTAGAAATCACTTACAATAGAAAATACCGCTCTAGAAAAATATAGTTTGATTAGAAATATAAACTTAGATAATCAAGAGGACAATTTTAAGTATTGCTTAAAGACAAATTGCAAACTTAAATTAGTTTTTCTTGAAATATATATATGTATATTTATCCTCTCAATAGAAGCTTATTACAATCTAAATTATTTAATCCAACGAACTGAAAGCAATTTTATATATCATGGATTAAAAGTAAAATTTTCTGATGATTTATACAGAGAAAATAGTTTGAAATTTTGTTGAAAAAAATTTTTTTACGTAGAAAAAAAAGATCAGGGTGATATATATAATTGTAGTTCAGATATAAACATCTGGTATCGATGGAACGTGAGTACTGATGTGTGCGTCAAGTATCAACACTTGTCGCAACAAGTACGTTCGTTCGTCTTCCTTTGCGACCAACGTATATATAGCGGTGTAAGTAAATTAAAAAAAAAACTAACCGAGAGACATAAAAGCCTCCAAAGTAGCTGGTTAAATCCAAAACCGAAATTTAGACCGTCTAAAAAAAAATTAGTCCGCCTTTTGCCTCAAACCTAAAAACTCTTAGATAATCTTTTTAAACAACCCTACTGTCCATGATTTTAATTTAGAAAATAATAGACGATCTTAAATCGAATTTAGATGAAATTTTTTGTTTTATTTAAAATCGTATTTGCCTTTAATACCTAAAGAATGCCCTATCTTTGCTGAAATAACAAAGAAAAAAAATAACTTTGGATTGAAGCATTAATATTAACTGCGTTTCAAGCTATAGAATTTTTTTTCGTAGCCTACTTAGAAGGAAATAATGATTTTTAATTTCTCATATGTAGATTTTTTGCTTATAATCTATCCTATTGCATTAAACACACACACAATACAATATTTTTCTTCAATAATACACAAGTAACACAACAAAATTTTAATACATAAGTATTTTTTATTATTAGGAATTGAAAGAAAAAAATTTTAATTCCACTGTTCAGCAAATAATATCACAAATGAAAGCAAAATCTCACTCTTTTTATCACAATCTACATATTAAATACCTTTAGGCATGTTTGTAATATTAAAAATATATATTTATATAATTATTATAAATATAAGTTTCTGTGCGTACCAGATAGGGTGAGTTTTTTCTTAGATGCCGGCTATGTTTGTGACCGTTGGTATCGGCTTGAATTTTATACTATAACTATATATAATCGTATGTTTGTGCGTGCTGAGCTGAATTTATAAAATTTCAAATGAACGGCATTCACGTAATATGATTAAATTTTTATTATAAAATATAATTGTTGATATTTATTGATGAATAAAAAAAAAAAGAAATGTAAAAAATTTTATTGCAATGCTGCTAATTGAATGGAATTATTAGCATTTCATATATTGCGTCGTATATTGTCAATGAATGTCAACAATTTATTTATGCATGTTTATTCATGATAATTGCATCAATGCAGATTGTTTATTATTATTACTCTTTATATATTTATCACGTAATATTACGTATCACAATAATGTCCACGAATTTATGTCACGTAAATTGGTACCCAATATTTAACAAACATATACAGGCTTTATTACGTTTTTTTCGGTCATTGAAAAACTACCTCTACTCTTGGATACTTTGATTATTCATTTTTTTCAATGGATTCACGTTGTATAAATTGTTCACACTTTTTAGAGTGACAAAAAATTAATAGCCGTGAATCCAAGAATTTTTCTAATTATTCTATATACATTCCTGAAGGAAAAAAAAAATGTCCAAATCTATTTTTATTTTATTAATTATAATATTGAATTTAGATTTTTTTCAAAATGGTTTGATAGTTGATAATTTAGATTTGAATATTTTTTCTTCGGGTAAATTTGAAATAACACAATTGCACAATCTAATTAACCACCACGACACTTCTTTCTGGCATGGTTTATATATTACAAAAACTTTTTCACAAACACTTTGTGAATAGTCCACTCTCTCTCCCTCAATCGGGCTCTTGTTAATTTAATATTCGACTTTTTATGAGACGGTAATGAGTGAGAGAGATTGCATATTAGGGTAGCGCAAAAAAACCGATTATTTTTTTTTCGGGTATCTTATCAAGAAATCATAGTTTATGATGTTTTAAAAGTCGAAAATAAAAATTAGCTCGATTCAAACATTTTTAGAAGTCGCTCGCGAATTTTAAAATTTCCAAAAATGATCAAAATGTGTTTAAAAATTTTTTTTTTTTCTTTTTTCACTACAGCAAATCATTTTACATGTTATTTGAATAAAATTTTAATTTAAAATATGAATTTTTAAAGGTCATTTACGAATTTTCAAAATTTCTAAAATAATAAAAATAAATTTTTTTCAAATTCCACTATCACACTGATATTTTATAGAAAATTAAAAAATATTATTATTTTTCATAATAATTGTAAAATTAATTAATTTCAACTATTTTGTCAATTCATATTACTGTAGAAAATTTTAAAATTCATAAACAACCCCTCAAAATGAATTTTTTTTAAATAAAACTTTGTAAAAATTATTTAAACAACATATAAAATGATCCACCGTAACAAAAACAGAAAAAAAAAAAAAACATTTTTTTCAACCACATTTCGACCATTTTCTAAAAATTTTGAAGTCATTTGAATTTTTATGTTGGACTTTTAAAACATCATAAATTATGATCAAGTCAGTTTTTTTTTGCACCACCCTACTGCATATATTAAAAAATAAAAAAAATACCCACGGAAGAAGGTCCGTGTCGGACACGGTAAAAGCCTGTATGTGCCTTGTACATACAACGTGGACTTGGCAGTGATGCGTTATCAAAAAACTAAGTAACTTATCTAAAAAATAAGCCGAGTCTGACACGGGTTTCACACGTCCGAACAGCATTCAACCTTCTTCAACTGCCTGATGGACATGGCCGGGGTAAACCACACAGGTGGTAACCACCACGAGAGCCGGACAAACAGTCTAGAGCCGCCAGTGCACAAGGAGCAAGCTGAGGAAGATGGAGGAGTGCTTTCGGCCATAGTCACCGCCGAGAAGAGACGTCAACGTAGCTTCAGGTCTGTGGAGTTTCAGCCAAACACTAACTATAATAGTGCCCCTGTCAGTTGTGTTGCATGAACCCGTGCACCAACGCCTAATCACTCTGACTACTGTCCCAATTCTGTTGCAGAAACAAAAAGGTGAACTGGAAGATGTCCCACCAGTACGATAAACTAGGGAGCAGCGGAGAGAGTAGCCAGGGAGGGGGTGGGTCTGGGGTTGTAGTTAACGGCGAGGAACGCGGCCCCGAGCTAGAGCCATTGCTGGCAGAGTCCTCCCAGGACCATCACCATCTTCACCAATACTACGAAACCGACAATGATCAATACTACTATCACCATCATCATCACCGACCATCCTCGTACTATCAACACCAGAACACCTACGCACCTCGCTCCTCAATCCGTTACCTCAAGGTGTCGGCTCGGTCCAAAAAACAATTCAACAAACAATATGCTTCCGTTTTATCTCAGTTTTCATCTCGGCATCATTCTTTTTTTCTTCTTTCTACTTTGTTTTAAGGAGTTTCGATGATAGGATGAAAAAAAGTTCCATAGATGTAAATTTTTTGTCAATTAATGGTCTTATTATTGGGCATCTGTGGTTCAAATTTCAAATTATTACACCATTTTCAATTTCTCATAAACGAAATGGAGGAATTGAATAAAACTTGAATTTTTTCGATTTTTAAAAATTGATTTCCGAATCAACGAATTGATAAAAAAGTTTTCATAATACCACTTTTCGATAGCCAATAAGGCACTTAAATCTGATGAAATCAAAATTAGGTATCTGACTGATTTAATATTGGAGATACAACGTTTTGAATTTTTTTTTATTTTTGGATAACTATCGTAACTCCTTAATTCTTCAATTGGGGTAGTAGTAAAAGGTTAAGTTTTCTACTACCTCAAGTTGAATAATTAAATATTTGTATCTCATTTATCAAGCAAAAGCAGAAAGACTCAATGTTTTTTACTCGATTTAATCAGGTTATCGATTTTGTTTTTTGTTTTTGTTTTATATAAAATTTTATAGTTTGTTTAAAAGTTCCAATAGATTTGAATCACATTATAGATAAGAAGTGTACGTAGAATAGGTCATTCCAAACTTCCAGTGAGGCTCCTTAAGGGCACAATTATGTCTTAGATATTTAATACTATAGATTTTAAAAAATTTGATTTCAGTCATCAGTACACTATACGTGAAAAACTAGCTCCTTTAAACGTGGGGATAAATTAGTGATTAAACGTTAGCATAGTATATTTCATGTTAAATATATAATCCCACCCTTCCCTAGCTGCTTTCAGTCCCGTGAATTAATTGAAATCACGTGAAATCAAGCCTGAACGTGATCTGGGCTATATTTGTTCTATTAAAATTTTTTATCTTATTTTTTTTTCATAATGGTAAGTAAACTGTGTCTGAATATAAGCGTCGTAGTGTATTTTATATAATTCCGCACACCATAAGACACAAGTTGTTTAGAGATCAACAGAATCCATATATATATATTTAATTCAATTGCATGTGCATGAGTAATATTTTTATCTATGCATGAAAATTATTCGACGATTAGAGACAATTTTTATTTTTTATTTACAAAAAAAAAAAAATATATTGAGCTCTCTACTTGAACGGAAAATATCCTCATAATCTTTTTTTTTTATCTTCTTTTTTTTTTAATCATCAAGTCTCTGCTGAGATATTTTTCAATTCGTGAAAATGTTTTCAATTTGATTAATCGGAGGCAAAAGGCGTCTTGAAAATTTTTATTCACGTGTTATTAATTCATATTCGACCTGTATTAAAATATTTTAAAAAATGTGCTTTAAGCAAAGGAATCAACGATACCCCAGGTTTTCTATTCATTCCATCATCCAACAGTGCTTGGAGCTTTTCATTCAATTTTTCCCTTCGTTTAAAGGACCTACAAGATGTCGTAGTTAGCGATTCGAGAGTTGGCAGCCTAGAGAGCCTCACGCACCCGGAAGAGAGGCATCACCCACATCAACCCACTCATCATCCACCGAGACATCACTCGCGATCACCGAGTTTAAGGTACTTTAACGTATTTCTAGTTGGAAATGGTGATATTAAATTTTTCGGTTTTTTAGGAGACACTCTCCAATACACAGGTCACCGTCGCCATCGAGAAGGCCCAGGTATGACCACCATCATCAGCCGTATCACGAAGTAGGTTTCAGCGATACTGTGAGCAACGTCGTAGAAATTCAGAGGCACGTTCACCATCCTCATTCTCAGTACAATCATCGTCACAAAAGAGGTGCGTAAAATATAGTAATCTAAAGTGATTTAATTGAGTCATCAGATGAATGTTGCTATAAATCGTTTCTTCGCAAGAGGCAGAAATGCTCTATGTGACTTGATGTAATATGTTTTTTCTCATTCTTTTGGGTTATGCGCTCTACACAGACTATTACGACCACTGCGACTATTATGACGATGGTAATTTTTCACAGAAAAGAAAAAAAAACAAGTTGTATGAACTCTATCCTCTTTTTTCAACTCTTCAGTTTTGATCGTTTGGCTTTTGCTGTGTTTTTTTTCCTCACAAAAACTATATATTTCAATTAATAATTTATATTACACTTATTTAATTAAAGCACATTATTTACACTCAAGTCAAAAATTAATTTTCACATGTTTTCATAAAAAATAATAACACAAACAAAAAAAAATAATTTTTTTTAACCACCAAGAAATCAACACTCGAAACACAATCTATTTCATTAACACCACATCAACAAAAAAAAAGAATGCACGAGACAGAAGCATGAGCTTTCCATCAAAACCATCAAATTCATCTCACCCCGAATTTTCTCTTAATTAATCAACCGTACTCGTAGCAACTCGCATCATCTTACCTCAAATTAGTTAGTTAAAATTGCCACGCTTCACCCAGACCTGTCCAACTACAGCACGCGTAGAGGAAGGAATTAAAAAAATTTCCAACTAAAACCAAGATAACCCGACAGGTCCATGGAGCGCATCGACGAGTCCAGCGAGATCGCCGAGTCCAGTGCACCGGATGGAGCACGGTCGCCACCACTACGGAACAACAAGCCTGGAGCAGCGGTCGCGAAGTCCAAGCCCGATCGCCGGGCGCCAGCCAGCGCACCATCACCACCACCCACATCAGCACAGCTACCCAGTGCTGGTAACGAGGCGCGGACAGGGCAGAAGGCTGCCTCCGACACCCAACAAGCCCTCGACACTGCAGCTCAAGCCGGCAAACATAAATTTCCCAAAGCTGAACGCGTCTCCGACCCACGGACCGCACTTGGCGCAGCACGGACCGCACATGGCACCAGCGGGAGCCGTGGGAGTGCCCATAGCGCCTGCTGCCAGCCACTGCCCGCTGAGTTTCGAACAGGCCGTGGCCATGGGACGTGGTGGACGACTTCTGCCCAGCCCTGTGCCCAATGGCTACAAGCCGCAGCCCAGTGGAGCGCCGAAAACACGACCTGCCAGGTCGAGACACTCGGACAGCGACGAAGACGACTGGTGCTAGCCAATGTGGGACCCTGGACGGTGGTCCGGTGATGTGGACGCTTGTTCGAGAGGCCTCTCGGCTTGTGCGTGACGCAGTTGAGGCCCTTGCGTCTATTGGCCAACTGTCTCTGGCGCTTGCGACGACCGGACGGGGTCGCAGTTCTAGGTCTGCGTTGCTCTGCGGCTAGCGCCGACTTTTCCTCCACTGTGGGGATTTGTATAGACGTGATATCAGTGTATATAGGCGTATTTGAGACGTATGCAGGACGGGAACCTCGCATATCGAGGAATTGTTGTAATTGATCGAGTGCCATCAGCTGACTGTGCGATAATCCTGGTGGGTGCACGGAAAAATTTGTTTAATCGCGTTTATTAATTTTTTTTAACATGCTGTGTTATTAACAATATTTCTTATGCATTTTTGGGTGTTGTATAAAAAAATTGGCCCGATACAAGCATTTTTAGAGGTTGATCACGAATTTTCTTATGAATTTTTTAAGTTTTCAACTACATTGCTTTCGTTTTGTCAATAATTCATGCATTTTGTTAAATATTGACACATGCTTAAATAATTTTAATTATCAAGTATATCCACCAGGACGATGCATCGAAGTTTTCCTGAGTTTATTCTGATTTGAAGTAATTTTTATACAATTAAATGCTCGATACCAAAAGTGATGAAGGGACCTGGAATTGATGTTTAATTTTTGTTTATTAATAGTTATCAAAATTAATTTATTGATGCATCGCACAGACACGATAATTTTGACGCGTGAGCCGGATTCTCAGCGTTTAAAATATTTAAGAATGAATTAAATGTTTGTGTCAGTGACAAGGGGTGAATTATAGTCGAATTATTAATTGATAGAAGTGTGTTATGAGTGGTGGACAGGAGTAATTAACTATTAAAGACTCTAATAAAATTTTCCCAATAGATTTACACACTGCCCGGCTCACCGGAGTGCACTAACCGAGTAGAGTTCAACTTTATGACGTGACAGCAGGGTGAAACGGTTTAATAAAGTAGGGGAAATAAATGAAAAACCAATATAATTCAAGTGCTGTCGCACGGGCGAGGATATCAATGAATTTTTCGCATTGTATCCGTTGAATTTCTCGCTCTTCTGCGCTCTACTCCATTGCAACTCGTTTAGATATCACTCTCGTGTTTTCACTACACTTTAAATCAATGAAATAAAAATCCTTATAGATTTCCTAGGGTTATTTGAGCGTGTGAAAGTCAGCGAAACAGAGGGCGACCGATGCCAATTTTAAATTGACGAGTTCGAAATTGTAAATTTTCATTTTACAACGACTTGAATTTTATTCTTAGTAGACCACACGTCGATAAATGTCAATTCACTATTTTTATCGTAAGTTATTTAAGTTTTAAGATGATGACACTAGAAATTGACGAGAAGTGAAAAAAAAAAAATTTTAATTTAATATTTTCCTGTTTTTATTTAAATTGCAGACTAAAAAGTAGAATTTTTGCGACATATTGAAAATACTGCCAATCGTTGTGCACTGGGGATATAGATAAATAAAAGAAAAAATACTTATGGCGAAATACTAGTGATAAAATAAAATTTTATTTGTAAAATCGGTTAATTGAAAAAATCAAATTTCTCATTGACAATTAAAAAAACCGTTGAAAAAAATCGAAAATCGCCGAATTGATGAAATAAAATAATACCCCGTGTAACCTCGTGACATATTTAATCAGAATCGCGTGGTTTTTTCCCTTAAGTGCTTTAAAAAAATTCAATCGTATTTCGTATCTCGTCAAAATAAAGGATTGAACATAAAATATTTAAATAAATGAATAAATATGATCATATATAATTGTGTATGATAATGGGCGCTTTCCGAGTGAGGTAAAATATTTTTCTGTGATAAATCTAACACACACATTACACAACACACAATGTAGAAAAAATTGTGGCAAATTGTCGAGTCGTGAAATTCCCTTGATCTATTAATTAACCGGCGAGCATTGCGATCTGACAATTTTCTGACCATCTCTCCCTCCCTTCGAAATAATAAAAAAAATAAAAGATAAATAATAATTCATAAATTTCAACTTAAAAAAATCAAGTCTATCATTCGCGACTGAGAAATTAGAGTTGAGAGTAAAATTAAAATTCTTAGTCAAAGTTTATGTGATGACCAAGATCTTTACGTTGAAAGTTGAAAGGCGAAACTATTAAATTTAAAATGATTGTATGAGAGCCACAATTACAAACCAAAAAGACTATCGTAGATAAATTTAAGTGTGAATGAATTGATGTGAGGCTTGCATGATTGCAAATATTTGACAATTAAAAATCAGAATTTTAATTCCAATACGAAAAATAAAATCAAGATCATAGCTGTTTCTAAATAGTTAAATCGCGTCAAATTAAAAAATATTAGCATGTCGCCATTTTTTCTTATACAATTAGCAATACCGAAAAAAAAAAAAAAAAATCTATTTGCACTAGTCACGGTAAGAATTTTTACCATGCAGATAAGAAAGTCATCTGGCTCTCAAATAAAAAAAAAAAAAAACGTGCTTTTTAATATAAAAAAATCAAATACTCTCAAATTCAAACAAAAAAAAAAATCACAGTTACTAAATCAGTAAAATAAAATAATTTCCATTGTAAATTTTTCATATTCGTGTCATTTTCGCAATTAGTTTGAATACTCAATAAATTTTTAATCCATAGCGCCACGTGTATACGACGATAAATCGAGAATAATTTTGAAGAAAAAAAAAATATAAAAAAAAATCGAGTCCAGCAATTCATTCACGTGTTACAATATAGTGTCACTGCGTCATTATACCGTGCGTGCAACGAGAGGGAGAGCGCGGCAGAGAGGAATCGAATTAATAGACAAATAAAAAAATACGACTGTAAAAAAAAAAAATTAAAAAAAAAAAATTTTATTATAACCGCGCGCGAAAACGACAAATATAGTGCTGTAAAAATTCCTTAAACGAACTAATAACAAAAAAAAAGTAAAAAAATAAAATCAATATAAACGTCGAATGGGGCCCGACAGACTCAATAAAGTATATATTCATCGCAGCTAGCGATTTTTTCCACTCGTTCATGAAAAATATTAAGGAAAAAAAAAAAAATAATCACCAAAAAAAAGAGACAAATTGCAAAAAAAAAAAAACAGAGTGAAAGAATTCATCGATTAGTGAGAAAGACAATTCATTAAGTAATCGATATTAAAAATAAAAAAAAAAATAAAAATTTAACGATTTCACTACTTGCATTTAATAAAAATGATATATAAAAAAATTTGAGGAAAAATGAGAAAAAAATGACACGTAAATACTTTAATTAAGGGTTTTTCTACTTATCTATATACATTAAATATATATAAATATAAATAAATAATTAAATAAATATATTACACGTATAAATACACGTACATAAACCACACATGAATATATGCATATGGAATAAATGAAAACGATTATTGCGAGTAGTAAAAAAAAAAAAAAAAAAAAAAAA
>MVJL01000127.1:0-21910 GCA_002156465.1 Macrocentrus cingulum | reverse complement strand
AAAAAAAAAAAAAAATAGACAATTTACAGGTAAATTCTAGAAGTGGACACGATACGGTACTGACATATAAGTGATATATTAAAAGTTTTCTCTGAATAGCAAGGTATAATATAAAATAATGTTGAAATATGTTTTTAATCATCCAATTAACACAGAACTTTTCTTAATAAATTATTATTTGATGACCAGTGAGAACAAACAATACAAGACATAAAAAATCGCAGTTAGAATGGAATCACCCATATACTTCAATATTGCTCACGCATTATATCGACAATATTTTTCCAGTGAGAACAAACAATACAAGACATAAAAAATCGCAGTTAGAATGGAATCACCCATATACTTCAATATTGCTCACGCATTATATCGACAATATTTTCCACAATTGTTTCTCGTGCATCACTTAAAAATCCACCAACATCTTTATGTGCCATGTTCATTACACAACCCGTTTTTATACTATTGCTGAACGCGTTTGCAAGTTCCTGCCATTGTAGGTGATCGTTCACTACAGGTTTATCAGGAATATACAAATTATAACCAAGTGCACCACCACCATGAACAGGATTTTCAATACTACATTGCGCGATTTTTTGTAGGTATGAATACGGAACGTTTCCGCGAGTTGAAACTTCATTTAAATTTTTTATATTGCCATGAATAGTATCGATCCATGTCTTAATTTAATTCTCGCGATAATCAAACTGTTCTATCCGATCAAGACTGAAAATTTCCACGTACGCCACTTTCGCTGCGTTCACCATCTCACTATACGCCACCACAGCCATTTTGAATATGTATTTTTTACTGCACATCTTTCTTTTTCCAAGGAAATGCATCTTCTAGTTGTAGACAATAGACCAAAAGAAAATTTATGATGTTAGGCAAAGGTTTTTAGCTTCATTGATCTCAGGATAGCCAAATTTTTTTTTTGTTTAACATCCGCTCAAAGGTACCAAACCTGCATAAATTTCCTTTTTTCCGAGAAGTGCAGCTGCTCTGTTAAATCATGTCTATATATAATTTTGTTATTATCGAAAAATCTAATTTATATCGAAAAGCCAGATTTTTATTTTAAAAACCTATCCCTATAAATCGCACAAGTCAAACTCTATTTTTTGGACAAAAGCATGAAAGTTGGTTTCATTTTGACCAGCTTGAACTAATAAAGGTAGGATCTGACAAGCCAATCAGCATTGCTACGTTACATTTATTAATAATGATATCCGCTCAAAGGTACCAAACCTGCATAAATTTCCTTTTTTCCGAGAAGTGCAGCTGCTCTGTTAAATCATGTCTATATATAATTTTGTTATTATCGAAAAATCTAATTTATATCGAAAAGCCAGATTTTTATTTTAAAAACCTATCCCTATAAATCGCACAAGTCAAACTCTATTTTTTGGACAAAAGCATGAAAGTTGGTTTCATTTTGACCAGCTTGAACTAATAAAGGTAGGATCTGACAAGCCAATCAGCATTGCTACGTTACATTTATTAATAATGATTATCTCGTAAACCAACTCGGATTGATCATAATATTCGATGTAGAACAAATCGCGCAAGGTTTTAATTTCCTGAAAATTTCCTTTCCATACCCCGGATATGCACAGCATATGTGTGCTTTGCTCTCGGTACGGTCAAATTTAGTGACTATGATACATAAAATATAAAACCGTAGATTATTGGAAGGAGGAGATTCTGCGAGTAATATTTTCGATTTAAGTTAGGTTAATATCTCTTTTTATCCATTAGATATTTGTAGTTGAAATTTCGAATATGCGCATGTCTGGATACCAATTCGCGGACGTAAACACAACCCTGATCGTAATTCTTTACCAATTCATTTGAATGTGGTACTAAAGCCTTTGTTATTTAACGAAGGTGGTTTGTATTGCAAACCAGATTCTAAATTGGTGTAGTTTAATACTTATTAATAAAAATGTAAAGCAGCGTGAAACGTTTCTTCCCCGAAATAAAGCGAAACTATATCTATTTTCATGGTAAAATAATTTTCGCAACTAGTTTCAGCGGTCGGTAACTCAGCGATGAAATTATAACATTGCACGCGTATATGGAGGTGTGCTCTATATGCTGCTTAGCCGTAGTATTTTATTTTTTCTGTAGAAGAATAACCTTATCACTAATTTTGTATTTCTGGGACGAACCCACCACTTCCTGTCGAATATTCAATAACACAAATGCACAGCAGAAGTTGATGTATCAAAGAAAAAAAATGTCTCTGCAAAAAAAAAATGAAAACTGACAGAATAAGGAATGGAGCATGGTATGGATTGTTTTTTTTTATTTATATATATTTTTTTATTTTTTCTTTATTATTTTTTCATTGCTCATAATTACAAACATTTATGCAATTTATAATAATTTGTCACATTCACTATAATTTACAACACGGCTACTTTCACCAACTGCTGTAACAAAAAAATTTTGTTTTTTAATTTTTCGGATTAATATGAATTGGGTTTTGGTTTTTAATATCTGATACGTACTCGGTCTTGTTGTTAGTGGCACCAGTTAGATTATGCATTTGCATTTCCATCTTGTTCTTCTTCGCTCTCCCCATTGGCTGCTTCTGCTCCATGTTGACGAATTTGTGCGGCCAATTCCTCGCGATTTCTCATTGATTCGCGAATAAATGTGTTCAATCGACGGTTCTGTGCCCGCAACAGGCGCAACTCTTCTTCAATGTGCGGCGGTTGAACTTCAGCATCCTCGGCCGATGTACGGTCCATCAACCCCTCATTGATTTCAGTTAGTTGCCATATCCACTTTTGACGTAGTCGTTGCGTCATTTTGAGGCGAGAATACTCCTCATCTTGCTGCTTTTTTTCATAGGTTAGTGTGTACACCTGGTCGCGCAGACGTTGCATTTCTTGCTCCATTCGTTGCCGGTCTCGGGGTTGAACTTGCACCTTCAAATTTCGGAATTCCTCACGTTCTTCCTCAATTTTCTCCCGCTGTCGCTCCGTGTAATCCCGCAGGGCTTTTTTATACAGTTCCCGGATGTGCTGCCGCTCCGATTCTTCAGCACTCACGAGTTCCTTATACCGACTCTCACGTTGCCGTTGCCAGTTGGTGGCATCTTCGATGCGACGCTGAGTTCTCACATCACGAGGCTCATATCGCGGCTCAAGCGAACGCCGCCAACTCCAAAAATCGTTCTATGCTGCGTTTTCTTCCGTGAAATAGCGTGAAAACGTGACTGGGTTCTCGCTGGAATAGCACTCTGGTGTTGGTGGGTAATTATTACCCAACTTGCAGAACCACCACACATGTTTATCATTCGAAATGATAAGTTTGGCTGCCACACCATTCAACATTGCCTCGAGCCCATGGAGTTGAGTTGTTGGTGAATCGATCCGCAGATAGTCAATTAAAAATTGCCGGATCTCAGCACAAGTCCGCTGCCCGCCGCCAGGTCGAGATCCCCAATATCTCGGCACAATTAAACTGTATGTAAACATCTTGATCATGCGATTTCTCTTGCCCTAACTTGACTTTCGTGTTTTTTTTTGTTAACTCGCTCTTATCTCTAGTTTTGATGCACGGCTTTGTTTTTCCCCAGATCGGACGCAGCAGCTCCACTTTTCTTTAGGTGATTTCTTGTAGACCTTTTTTTTTTTTTTGATGCACGGCTTTGTTTTTCCCCAGATCGGACGCAGCAGCTCCACTTTTCTTTAGGTGATTTCTTGTAGACCTTTTTTTTTTATCCTGATGCTATTTCCCTTGCCCTAACTTAGCTTTCATGTTTTTTTTTATATCTTAACTTTCTATTATCTCTAGTTTTGATGCATGGTTTTGTTATTCAGCAGCTCCGCAGCGTCTCCCTTGAATACATTTTTTTTTTTTATATCTTAACTTTCTATTATCTCTAGTTTTGATGCATGGTTTTGTTATTCAGCAGCTCCGCAGCGTCTCCCTTGAATACATTTGTCTGCTCTACACTTTTGCTCCTAAACTGGTCCCGTGAAAAAAACACACTATACGTGGACACTAATATGGATTATGAACAAGATGGTGTTGAACTTAACCGAAAGATCACGTAGGGCGTAAGTGTGCAGTAAGGTTAGGATAGGCGTTGGTTAATGGGTCGTTTGAAAGTAAAGTCGAATATCCGTAAATCCGTCACCACAACCCGTAAAAGGTTAAAGTTTCACCCCGAAAATTCACCACGTGACCATTCTGATCAACTATGTGCAGCTGCAGGTTGTGTATAGTCTTGACGCTGACTGGAAGGTAAATAATGTGAGATGGGCCTTCCACAATCTTATATCCTGGTGGATACACTCGGGAAAAATTCGTGAATTGTTTGAACCTTTCTACCATTAAAATTCCGCCGCCGGAACAATCATAATAATATAAATAATAACAATAGTAACGATTTTTATTATTACCTCGTTTGGCGCTAATAATTAATAAAAATAATTAACGCTGTACTGCTGGATAGCTGATTCATCGTAGATATCGCGCAGGTGGTTTATTTTTTTGAATTACGATGATTTATTGTTTGTAATAAAAACATAAGTCGTCCTCACCAATGAGCCACTAATACACCTGCACTCTGTTTGTAGTGGTGTGCCGCAAAATCACTCGGCAAATATTTTAACGACAATTTATCACTTTTCTAAGCATCAACGCGGCCTTGTGCTGTTCAATTACTTTGACCAGTTACGCGTAAATAAGAACAGGTGTACAAATACGTGCAAACGAAGTAATTTTGCGTCGCAAGTAACACGAATACACGGATATAGAAAGTCGTGATCGTGAACACTTGGCGAGATGGCGCAACCGTCGGTAAACAGGCCTACAGTCAGTGCGTACATTGTTTAGAGGGGCCCTGCGCTTTCTTGTTCTGTCGACTGTAAACATTGAAACATAACCTCAAGACTTTCATTGTCGTCGTCGCTCTTCTGCCTGTACATAGGACTTGTTACTCCTAATTTCCACGGCCCTGGTAAACACAGAAAAGAAGGACCGGAGATCAGTTATCTGAATCGACTTGATATCCATCTACTTCTAGTAAGTCATCAAAAAAAATTTCGATAAACCACTCTAAAACTCTCACTAATCCATTGTCGTTGAACGACCGCAAGACCGCCAATATCAAGGTGGAGTCATCAATCTTCATTTATTCCAATGCCTCGATGACGCAAGTTTCCCTGTTAAGCTACGACGGTAAAGTTTGCAAAATAAATCCCGGCAAGCGCGAGTTCGGCCAGGGAACAATGAATTTCGGCACGATAAACAGTGGAACAGCGAGTAAGACACTTTTATAATTGAATATGATTAGTTGTTTTAGTTTGTCTTTTCAACCAGAGGCCCATTGACGAGAGAGGCGGAAGTATGACTATCGGACCGAGATCTCAACGACGAATGAGATTATGAGCTTCACAATAAACCGAGCTAGAGTGTTATTACATGAAACCACTAAATACATCAACTCAACGTTCGCGTACCCTCGAATCCTGTATTAATCATCAAAAGTAATCATCATATATATGACATATTATTCAATAAGTTAGTGAATCACTAATTAATTGACTATTTAAGTCAAATAAAAAAACTATATTAATGTTATATCACAGCGAAATTTTTTCTTGTCACGATGTTTGTCCGGAAAAAAATAGTTCTTCCAATTAAAAATTCGTAAAAGTGAAATTTCTAACAATAAACTAATTTTAAAAATAATTCTAAAATTATTTCGAGTAAATTTCTGAAAAAAATTTCTTAGTTTATTTGTTAATTAATTATTTTATACATTTTTTTAGAGCTTTCTAAAATTTACCTTGGCTTCCATCAAAGTGTATAATTCATCGTACCACAAATTGTCTCCGGAAAAAAATGATCTACATGTCTAAATGTCATACAACAGATGTCTCGGCAATTTTTTTTTTTTTTGATTTTCGATAGCCCGCACAGTAATTTATCACTGATGCAGTTTGACAATCTTTAAAATCAACGGGTAAACGCCACACGACTGTAGCTTTTGTAAGAATATGTAGAGAATCTAATAAATAATATTGCCTTCTTAAAAATGATACATATATTTTTCATTCATAGTACAGACATTATTTTTGTTATAGTATAAATTATCTATACTAGAGTATTATTTCTATTCTGGGATTTACGATGTACGGATTATGTCTGTAATCCTTTTACATCTGGGCCTTGTTGGGGGCAGAGTCTCCTAGCACCTTTCGGTGGGAGCCTCTGTAGGCCAAGCGCACTTTATTTGCGCTTGTTATCAAGCCTTTTACCCCCAGTCACCCACCTGCATTGTATCCCTAACGTGCGGCTGTGGACCGTCTTGTGCTTTAGCGTACTGCATTCGCCCGGTGCCTAAGCACCGTAACATGGGAAAACCACAGAGAAAACCCATGTTAGTTCACTTCGGCATAGGCAAAGGTCCCAATGGTCGATTTACTGCATTCGCCCGGTGCCTAAGCACCGTAACATGGGAAAACCACAGAGAAAACCCATGTTAGTTCACTTCGGCATAGGCAAAGGTCCCAATGGTCGATGGAATTTACCAATTTTATCGATCAGTGGTTCCCTTTAACCCACGCCTAGCGTTCAGGGACCGTCACCCTAACACAGTGCGCAGCTGAGCTGGCCCCCTATCTGGGCAGAGAGACCTCGGTCATCTTTGTCCAGCCAGGGTCCACGCCTAGCGTTCAGGGACCGTCACCCTAACACAGTGCGCAGCTGAGCTGGCCCCCTATCTGGGCAGAGAGACCTCGGTCATCTTTGTCCAGCCAGGGTGCCCGCCAGAGCTACACAAGTGCCGGGTTACAGTGCGCAGCTGAGCTGGCCCCCTATCTGGGCAGAGAGACCTCGGTCATCTTTGTCCAGCCAGGGTGCCCGCCAGAGCTACACAAGTGCCGGGTTGCACCATTCACCGACCGACGAAACATCAGTCGGTAATGGTGCAGCCTATGATACAGTCGATCCAGCGGGCACGGGGATTTTTTTCCTCAGAAACAAACCTCTCGCTGTGGGATTCGAACCCCGGTCTTCCGCGTGGCGAAGCAACGCTTATACAGTCGATCCAGCGGGCACGGGGATTTTTTTCCTCAGAAACAAACCTCTCGCTGTGGGATTCGAACCCCGGTCTTCCGCGTGGCGAAGCAACGCTCAAACCACACGGACCACCGAACGACTATACTAGAGTATTAATTTATTTCTATACGTTGAGAGATATTACACTATGTACGTGCTAGTACGGGGGGTAACCCCGTGGAGCTGGTGCCTGCTGTGGAAGTGCCTGCTGTTGGAGTACCTGCTCTGGTAGCCATCCTTGATTTAACGCAGTTACTTGCCAGGCAACGTTTGCAGTGTTTTTGCGCTGAAATGCGAAAATAGGCCATGAAAAACTAAAGAAACGACATTCAACGATTTAATTATTAGACAACTTACCTTGTGATGATTGCGATAGTGATTTCGAGAAGGAACTGATGAGTAAATGCTTTGTGGCTTCAACAAAGCCATTTGTCTCGCTACTTCTTCGGTCACCCTCTGAATCACTTCTTCAGTGATCATCTGTTCGATTTGATCCAGAGTTATTCGAGTCGGTAGAATGTGCACTGGCCGAGAATGCTGCGAAATCTCGGACGTTAATGTGGTCTGCTGGTGCACTGCCTTGGTCATTTCCAGCTCATGTTCAGCAGCAGCGAGCTTGGCTTTCGTCGCCTTGAGCTCGTTTTTCATACTCTCGATGGTATTTTCTACTGTCATTTTCTGTCGAAAAAGATAGGATAGTTTTAGTTGTTATAATGCGATACCTCTTTTCGCACGGTTCGAGTTTTTTTTTATACTAACCCGAAATTCGAGAGAGACGATAGGTGAACCAAGCGATGAAATTTTTTTTACACACACGCACACAGCTAATGAGATGGGAGAATTGCAGAATAAAAAATTTGCAGAAAAACGAAAGTTGACAAAGAGGTGCAGCCAGCGGCACAGTGGCATTATGAGGTTGGTGGTATTTTCATCTTTGTTTGTCATAATAAAATATATGAACTTGAGAAAAAAGGGAAAATATCGAAGATTTCCATCAATTGAAACGCGGTAATGAATAATGCTTTCCATTCCTCTTTGATGTGCTTGCGTGTGTGGGAAAGATTTTCTTTTCTATATGCATATCTACATATATGAGTTGGATGGCGCAGCCAGTAATGGAGAATAAACGGATCTTGGCCAATGTTGTGAATCATATACGTACTACTGGTATATTTTATATTTTTAGCGCTTGAATCGGATCTTCGTGGACATGCTGACGTTTTTTAAACTCATACTTTGCAGTTCTGTGCACAGGGCAAGTACCTAAGATTGCAGGCTCAGGATCACCTGGCTTCATGAGTTACCTCCGCCTTTTTAGTCCTATAAAGATAAACTGATGTTTTGTTGACATCTGCAGAGACTTTCTCGCGATTTAGGCCCTGGAGCCACCTCTTTCTACATTTCCCAGTTCCGTTTGTAACAGTGCATCGAATCTGAACTACGTCCGCATCACAGTCGCTCATTTCTGCTGCAAAAGTTCCACTACAACTGCATTTAGCTTAACAGTAAAAAAACAAAAAAAAATTCGAATCTGAACTACGTCCGCATCACAGTCGCTCATTTCTGCTGCAAAAGTTCCACTACAACTGCATTTAGCTTAACAGTAAAAAAACAAAAAAAAAATTAAATAAACAACAACATAAATGCCTGAAAACGATGGAGTCTTTCCCATATTTTCTAATACGTTATTTTGATTAATCAGTGGATACTTCTTGTATAGAGCAGATAGTCTCTACGTCCGCATCACAGTCGCTCATTTCTGCTGCAAAAGTTCCACTACAACTGCATTTAGCTTAACAGTAAAAAAACAAAAAAAAAATTAAATAAATAACAACATAAATGCCTGAAAACGATGGAGTCTTTCCCATATTTTCTAATACGTTATTTTGATTAATCAGTGGATACTTCTTGTATAGAGCAGATAGTTAACAACATAAATGCCTGAAAACGATGGAGTCTTTCCCATATTTTCTAATACGTTATTTTGATTAATCAGTGGATACTTCTTGTATAGAGCAGATAGTCGAAAAACACAAGACAAATAAATGGACAATTAATGAATAAATCATATGCTAGCAAATAATTTGATTATTTATCGGTATATTAGATGGAAAGAGCTCTAAAAATAATACAAAATGTATTCACTAACAAGATCAGAATTTATGTTGACACCAATGCACATTACCAGTAAAATTTCCGGATCTGCTATCCACAGTAATGTAATGGTTTTTAACATGCGTTTTTTATTTATCATAGTATTTTCGCTTTTTTCCACCACCAAATCTTGAAATTTCGCTCGTGTTAACGTCATATTATACATTCTAGAACCGTACGCTTTAACTTCCTCCTTATAAGTGCTATCTGTTGTTGATTGGTCTACTGATGGATCATCAACCGTCAACCGACTAGTGTACAATGACGAGTCATCTAGCACGTTCTCGATGTCGTTCAATTGTTTGCGCAAAAGCAAGCGGTTGCAAACTACATACGAGTACAAAGGACCGGGCGATATTTTGCGCTGCAATGAGTCTAAAATTTCTCGCCATATATTGTGCGTTTTCGACACGATCTTGCCAAAAAAATGTGCTTCGATTGTGCCAGAGCGGCATCCACGACAGCAGATCGGTCGACACTAGTAGGTCGCCCACGACCCATAATTTTCGTGATTTAAGACAGAATAGTAAGTCCACGAAACAAAATTTACGTTCACATACATCGACAATTAAAAAAAAACTTTATATGAGAAAATTTTCACAAGAACACAGTATTTCATCATCTCACTCAACCAGTAAAAAGCACATGAGAACAATACACGTTTTATCGCTGGACCTACTGTAGTGAGGCCTACTATCGAAAAGTCGAAACAAAAAATTATGGACAATATGGTAATATGGGCATCGGTAACTTAGGGAGGTAAATTACCGACGATAATAATAAAATAAATTTCCAGCCATTCTTCGGAATAAAATAATTCCCTGATTTATCGGTAATAAAGGAAATTTAAAAAAAGCATTATGTAAATGTTAGCTATAAAAAATTTGACAACAGTTCAGAAGATGGTTTATTAATGATTTTTGATCTTATTAATGGATGTGCGAATGGTCAACTACATGTGTGAGTGGTTTCTCATTTGTTTCTGGCAGCAAAGATTGTATAACCAACAGTTATTTGGGTTCTTCACTAGTGAACTACATGTGCGAGTGGCTTTTCATTTATTGCCTGCAGCAAAGATTGTTTATTCATCTCTCGATTGGATTTAAAACTATTCAACTACATGTGTGAGTGGTTTCTCATCTGTTGCTGGCAGCATAGATTGTTGATTAATCTGTCGATTGGATGTGTGAAGTCGCTGCGCTTTTTCTATTTGTTCAAAATCAATTTTACATAACATATTTTTTAATCAACAAATCGGCAACTAATTCTACGCGATTGTTAGCCGTTCGTGCGTTTATTAAATTTTTTTTTGCCAGCTTATCGTCAAGCTGGCAAAAATCTCAATAAAAAAAAATTATTAAGCAACAAAATGTATTCTTGCGCAACTAATTAGCAATTGAAAAGCGGCGAATTATAGAGCATGTTGCATTAAATTCTGCTTCATTTGTCGAGTCAGCTTTATATACGTGGGTTATGACTCATGTCTGAAGCATTAGTCTTTTTTATAGTTCTTTTTAACGTTTCATTATATTAAAAATGTTGATTTCTTTTATTTAAATTCTAAGGATTGTAGTAATTTATGTTAAATTAATTATTTTTTTTTTATTTTAGTTATTTTTTGCAGAATATGAATGTCGACAATCAAGCAGGGGTGAGAATGAGGAAACTTGTCTACATGTAGAATCCAAATATAATTATAGATATAAATTTATGCAAGTATACAGAAAAATCTACATCATTTTGTGAATGCCAATGACGGCATTTGATCTACACTTTTTTTCAGCATTTATAGTAATATGACCTGCAATCGAACATAAAAACTGTATTTGCATTTCAGTTGAAAATATTTATTGAAGTTATCCCCTTAGAAATCAAGTATCCTAAAAAAATTCAAATGCAATCATCAATTTAGTATAAAGAAGAATATAATTTAAATTCATGGGAAAATTATTGTATTATTTTCAGAATCCTCCGGCAATATTTGCAGCGCAGGCCAATAATGTAAGAAAATGTTATATTAACTAATCTATGACAAGAAATCTAACTCAGATGTGTTTATTTAGTTGAAGCAAGGATGTTAGCATTGTCATTATTTTTGTGTTATTTGCTTGAATATGGCTTTTTATTTTATTTTATTTCTTTTGTGTAGTACATCTATACGCTGCTACGTTCCCACGCGAATGGAAAATTGGTCTTACTAACATTTGTACAAAATGGCGAGCTCGACAAGAAAGTCAGATCTGAGTTGAGTCGTATTGTTATTGAGGCAAAAAAACGCGCAATTTGGAGACACCGACGTTCCTGAGAACGTCGGTGTCTCCAAAGTTGGGAGTCGATTCGTGATCTTCTTATTAGAAAACTAGCTGCTGTGAATCTGAGGGACGGTCCGGATAAAATACAGATCGCATTACTTCCCACATTGTTATTACGTTAGTAGAAAAATTTTCATGCATCAATCCGAACTTAAAAATTTGTGACTATAGTGAATGGCATTAATACTATTTCCAGATAACAAGGATGCTGTAATATTCTACCTTTTAGCGCACCTTATCGATGGGCCAGCATTCGAAAACGGTGAAATGCTGATGGGCATCCAAATCAAGGCAAATTAACGGTTCCCGCCGAACGACGTAATTCATTTCTACTTCATGTCGACGTAATGAGGGCCGATTTGTTATAATACCATTTTTAAATCACTCTTTTTCTAGACTGCTGCAGACATATTGCCAGGTCTGGCAAATCGAAAAGAGGAACTCCGCGCAGCTGGACTCACATTCCAGCCCCTTGTAATTTTTGTTGGGCAATTGGCAGCTATCGAAGCGGCCTACGTGGTATTCAATGATACCAAGTACAAGGTAGATTCAGCTTTGCATGCGGTCGATCATTGTTTTCGAATTTATATAAGTTTGCATCACTTTGGTTATTTATCCAGGAGTGTTGTTTAAATATTCATTATCGTTACGATAATTGTAATCGCTCTCTACTCATGTTAATCGGTCAAGTGGAACAACTCTTTGGAAACAATTGAGTTACTTGAAGCTCGTCGTATTATATCTCTTTTTTTCAATTCATTTACATTTCGAGGTTTTATTCTATAGGTTCCTGCATTTTTCAGGCGGGTATTAGTTTTCACTATTAAGATTGGGTATGATTTTTATGAATATTTAGTATATTATTTTAAAAATCTTTAAAATTATACAGGATGTATCGGTGTTGTTTATGTGATTCTAATTTTATCGAGGCGGAGGTGTATTTGCAAAATTTATTTTTTGTGCATCGAGTTGTGTCAGAGTTTAAGTGTGGTGTGGAAAATTGCTTACGACCATTTGGATCGATTTATTCTCTACGAAAACATATCAACTCAAAACATCCGTTGTCGTACCACCCGCAAGATAATATGAAATCTAATACTTTAGACAGATTGTTAGCGCCCGGGACTTCACAGCAACAAGCTGTAAATGTCGCTTCATCTTGCATCGACGAAAATAATGATTTTATAATAAACGAAAGAGAATCATTTTGAGAATTCTCTGATAATGATTTACTAAATGAAGAAGTCATAAATAATCCACCGATGGAAAAGAATGGTTTTCATGACCGAATTGCAAAAAAAAGGTGAGCCAAATAGATAAATTAGTATTAATTATATTAATTAGATACTATTTTGTTATTAAAAAGCTCACTGGATGATATAAAACGGGAGATCACCCAAAATTCGATGCGTGCTGACGTTGATAGTGATATTATTGAAAAAGATGATGCGATTATCGAAAAAAAGACCTCTTCCAATAACACTATTGCGAGTGAGTGGCGTTGTTTCCAACAATTCCAATCTTTAGATACATATATTCCGCCAGTAGAATATCTCCTAAGAGAACGGCTTGAATTTTTCCATGAAAAATGATGCGTAGACTGGTGATTTCGTGACCGTAATAGCAGAGTTTATTCCTGTTTGTCATATCCTTTAAAATTTCTTTGAAATTCCATTGGTATTGAATGAGACTATGCAGTACATTCAGACCCTTGGAGAAAATAAGGATATTATATCTAACATCGTTCAGGGACATCTTTGGACAGA
Organism: Macrocentrus cingulum; assembly: GCA_002156465.1. NCBI lineage: Eukaryota > Metazoa > Arthropoda > Insecta > Hymenoptera > Braconidae > Macrocentrus > Macrocentrus cingulum. The sequence goes on along the minus strand of MVJL01000127.1, from coordinate 8,595 downwards.
AATCTTGGACAATAATGTTGACAAAATTTTTCTGCTATTGTTATTATATTCCGACGACTACGAATACAATAATCCCCTTGGAAGTCACCGTGGATTGTCGAAATGCGGTGCAGTTCATCGATCTATTCCTTGTTTACCCGAACGCATGGCCTCCAAAGTAAGTAATATTTTTTTGTTCGTTTTGTTCAATAGTTTAGATAGAAAAGTATTTGGCAACTCCATTATTTTTTCCAAAGTCGTCGATGAGCTCAATTTTTTACATACTTGTGGAATTACAATCAACATTAACTGTACTTCGAAAGGAATTTTTTTTAAATTAGCATTAATTTTGAGGGATAATTTGGTCTTAAATTCGATGCTCGGCTTCAACGAAAGTTTTTATTCAATATCATTTTGTCGCTTTTGTAAAATATAAAAACATGAAATTCAGTGTGTTCTCCGTGAAAAAGCGCATTTACTTCGAACTTTGAAAGAGAAAAGAAAATTATGCAAGCGATTTATTGATACATGATGAGAAAAATACTGGTATTGTTGAAGAATGCATTATTCATCGCATTTCCGATTTTCATGCAACAAAAAATCTATGTGTTGACATGATGCACGATATACTAGAAGGTATATGTCAGTACGATTTAGGGTATATTCTCAATACATTTATATCTAATAAACTGTTTACATTAGAGGAATTGAATGTTCGAATAAAAGGCTTTAACTATGGAGAGATAAAAAATAAACCTGTGGAGATTTTAGCCAGTCATATTAAAAATTGTCATCTGTCTGACAAGGGGAGGGTCCCCCAAATCGGATCGCTTTTGGGGCCCCCTTTTGCGGAGATGCAGGCCTGACTCTTAAGAGTCAAAAAGAGTCAAACCCAGCAGTAGTTCACCCTGGTGGGCTTTTATTTAGGAGAAATATGTGCTCGAAAATCAGCCGGTCAACTTATATACCCAAACGATTTTCCATGCATACAGCGCCGTGCCGTAGTCCAGTGGTTAACGCGTTTGTCTGTAGAGTCCGACGTTTTGCGTTCAAGCTCCCTACCAGTCGATCTTTTTTTGTTTGTTTGTTTTTTGTTTGTTTGTTTTTTCATTGAAACAATTTTTTTTAAACTATTTTCTTTTTTTTTATTTTATTTATGGTTCCTTCCGTAATTTTTTTTGCATATTCGATTTTCTGTTGCCATAAATGTGTCATTTAGTTGGATATTTCGGTTCTCTCGAATGTACCTCCGCAAATCAAAATTTAATTACTTCTATGCAACTAACGGTATTTTAAAGCCGATAAATATAAATGGAATGACAAGTGAAAAAATAAAAATTACATCGATCAAGACACCGAAATTTTTCCAGTTATCGTGACCTGACAAGTGTCAAACATAATACCGACGCGCAGTCAATTCTAATCAACAACCAAAAATTTGACTCTTTGAAAACAAAAAGGAAATTAAAAAATCGAAGTTGACCGGCTGATTTTCGAGCGCGAATTTCTCCTAAATAAAAGCCCACGATGATGAACTACTGCAGGTTTTGAATCTTGGGAGTCGGGCGTGCATCTCCGCGAAAGGGGGTCCCAAAAGCAATCCCATCTTTGGGACCCTGCTGAGATTTATTGATTCAATTGCATCAATTAGTCATGTTGATCATAAATCCTCATCTTCCTTCAGATACTCCCGATGTACTGCGTGTGAAAATAAAAGAATATTTGGAGACTCTGACAGCTTTGAATCCTGGTGGGTTAAAGCCGAAACACCATCTGTTGACACATTACCCTAGAGTTTTTGAGTTTTCAAGCCCACTTTCAAAAATTTCATCATTAAGATTTGAGAGTAAACATCAGCAGAGCAAAATAACATCAACTGTTTCCATTAGTCGGAAAAATATCTGCCGAACATTACACGGAGAGAATTTTACTTCAAAATTTGGTATGAGAAATCCACCAGAAATTACTATGTGGTGTAACAATCGGGGGATAAGGTAGCATTGGCTCAAATATTACCGATAAAGTAGGAAATTCTAGTATGCTCATATCAAACATCATGAGAGACCATAGTAAAAATCCAGACGGACCAAATTTTACTTTAGACACAGTAAAAATTCTTTTGGTCATGGTAAAAATTGAAATTCCTTTAATAATAGTAAAAAAATTTTTTCAATCATTTCGTCATCAATTTTGTCATCAAAAGTAACTTTACTTTTAAACGATTAATGTAAAGATTTCTCTCAGTTTTGCTGCTGCTATGAAGTTTTCTATAATTATCTATTTTATAATTTCTTAAATTAAATTCAAGACTGAACCTATAACCTCACTTTATGGAACATTAACGTGCCGCATATAGACATGTTACCTACGAAAAAATTTTGTTTCTCATTCATTCGCTTCAAAGGATTGAGTTTCCGTATGCAATGAGTTATTAGCTTAATATTGCAGTTACCAAATTGAGACAATAAACTTATTCATCACTCATACAGCAAAATTCCCTCAAACACGTTCACAAGGCGACACGAGAAAGGAGAAGAACGAGGTATTCACAATTGTTCTGCTCATGCGTACGAAAGTGGTGCGCAAACAGGGATGCCCCCACGACCCGACCGGAGCCGATAAATCCCGAAGATATCCGACTTATTGAAGTAGACCATAGTAAAATTTCTGATGTACAATGGAATATTTACACAGCACAATATCGATAATTATGTCTAGTGTTTGCTTCCATAGAAATGTGTGATTTCTTGCCGTGCTGCATAGTAAAATTTCATTGTGGCACTGTCATCAATCTATCAAGCCACTCTCAAGTTTTACGAAAGCTTAAAATTACTATGGTCATTCGTAAAATTTAGAACTGTACTGCATTAATTTTTAAACCAGCAGACTGTAATCGTTGCGTGAAAAGTAGGAATAAGATTCATAGTGGATGGTTATCCTCCGATTGCTGTGTCTACTACAGTAATTTTTACTGGAAAATTTTCTCCGTGTAGCATTGAAACATCAATTACGACTTAGTCATAGGTTTCTTACGCAAGATGTGATTGAGTCGAATAATTTAAAATTTACTATAAAAAACAATACGTACCTCAATGAGCTCACAGACATTTATTTATTCATACAGTTATTAGACTCGTCTATCACAACAAAAGAAATGGTAACGACTGTAGAAAAAATTCGTTTTCAAGGAGAAAGATTAAAATTAGATTCGATAATAATGATTCCTGACGAAGAGGGGCCCGTTTGTCATCGTATTATACACTTGATTATTATAAGTCACGAAGATTTTATAGTTATCAGTCGAAAACTTTTTGAAGGTTATTTCGATAATCATTTGCAGCCGTATGAAATAGTCAGCAATGAATATTCCTGGGAAATATTAAATAGCGTTAATTGAAATGGCTTTACTATAACTCACTCGGTGCGTACGAGCACTGGTTCCACTATGATTGTCCAGGATTGGTATTAAAATTATGTTAGGATAATGTATAATTGGATGTCCTATAAAAGTAGATTTAAAACATGAAAAAATTTTGCATCAATGCATATTATTATTTGATATTGCATCTAAAATTAATAATTTTAGTAGCGATTGAAAATAAAATTGATTCAGTGTACGAGCGCAATTAATATTGATTTGCAATAATAAATATATTTTGAAAATTCCCACGTTCCCTCCAGGTCCCGAATCTTCACCCCCGCGCTCTAAAAAAGGACATATTTTACTCTCTAAGAAGAACTCCATACAAAAAGTAAAATTTACTCCGAGTATAGTAAAAACTGCGCACCTATAGAATCGGTTTACCATTCGAGGAAAAGCTATCGCGCATTCGACAGCGTCGACCGCGGGCTGCTGCTGGCCAAGCTAGCAAGAGTCGGTATCAAGGGTAGAATGTTCCAAATGATCCAGGAAATCTACTCCGAGACGTGGAATCGCATCCTCGTAAACGGGGCGGCCACCACGCCTTGCAAGTCAGCCAAAGGAGTAAGACAGGACTGCCCACTGAGCCCCCTCTTTTTTAACGTATTCATCGACGGCCTCGACGAAGTGCCCGTGCGTGAGAACGTCGGTAGCACAGGGGTGGGGCCCACCAAAATATTTTTGCTGAAGAAAAATATTAAATTAGAATATTACGCAGACGACATCGTGATTTTTCCCGAGGACAAGAAAGGGCTGCAAGACATGATAGACACTCTGCAAAAGTTCGCGGACAGAAACAAGCTCACCGTAAACCCCACGAAAAAGAAAGTAGTGACCTTTGATAAAGGCGGCAGGCCAGAGAAAAATAAAACCACATGGACACTGGGGCAGGAAACGCTGGAAGAAGTGGAGGAGTTTAAATACCTAAGGTGCTGGATGTCGTCAACAAGCTCGTGGGCGATACGCACCAGGTGCATAGCCGGAAAAGCACAGAGAGGCATCTGCGCCACGTGGGGGCTCATCTCAAAGACTGACAGGAGCACTCTGAGAGACGGATATACCTGTACAGCACCCTCGTCGAGTCAGTAGCACTGTATGGAGTGGAGACATAGGGATGGGCTGCCCACAGCCCAATAACAACAACATACGCGCGATACTGCAAATCCGCCCCGGGGCTAGCAAAGAACACCTCGGATTTCATATGGCGGAGCGAGGCAGGCCTGGCAGATATCCGAATACCAACCCTCAGCAAGGCCTGCAGATACCTAGTCCAAGTACTGAACATGGAGACGGAAAGATGGCCCAGAGTTACACTAAAAGAAGAGTGCCGCCGCATACTAAACGGACAGGCGTCAAAATGGGGCAAGCAGATGGCGAATGCCCTCCTAATATGTTATTTATGAAAAGGTATGTATAGTGATCAACTTATTTCGGTTATATCAATTATATTGAGTCTAATGCAACACACGCACCTAAATATACAGCAACTACTGCAATAACAATTTCCTGACGCATGCGTTAAAAGGAAGGCGGATCCTATTTGCTCACCGCGGTATGCTTCAGTACCTTCGTGTGATCTTGAAAATGGTCAAATAATTTATTTCACAGAAAGGAATGTTGTCAACAAAATTCTAAATCCTACAGAAACAACTCTTTTGGGTTTTATCGACCTTTGTGAAGTAGACAGTTTTACGAGAACTCTTTTATATTGTGAAGTTCCAGGTTATTACGTTTGGAGGAAGAATGAATTCGTTAGGAGAAAAAAAGGAAAGGTCGTGACACGATTTCCAGAAATCAAAAAAGATCATGTATTAGGTAGACTGTATACTGTCCATCCGGGAAATGCTGGATGTTACTATCTACGCCTTCTTTTCCATGAGATTCGTGGTCCAACATCATTTATCGCTTTAAAAACTGTAGAAGGAGTTGTACATCCGACTTTTCAGGTAGCTTGCAGAACACTTTGATTATTGGAAGATGATATTCACTGGAATCGTACTTTAGAAGAAGCTTCGATTTTTGACTCTCCATATAAAATTAGAGAGTTATTTGCAATTATGATTTTTGTCACGTAGGAGATCCGTTGAAGTTATGGGAAAAATATCGGGAAAGTTTGTCAGAAGACATTCGAAGACGAATGGAGAGAGCGGGTAGAAATATTGAGCATGATGTCAGGTACGCCATTACTACAGTTTCGGGTCCCAGAGGCCATTAGAGAGCAAAACATCGTTGTTAACAACTGTCAATATCCGAGTGAATTGGCTTACGATGTGTCTCAGTTGATCCAAGAAGTCTCTGTAGGTGTTCCAAAATTCAATCATGGTCAAAAGGAAGTTTATGATAGTATTGATTCTAATTCCGGGCAGTTATATTATCTCGATGCTCTTGGTGGAACTGGCAAAACATTCTTGATTAATCTTCTGCTTGCCAAAGTGAGGAGTGTGAAAAATTTCGCTATCGCTGTAGCTTCATCAGGGATTGCGGCAACGTTGATTGATGAAGGTAAGACGGCTCACATTACAAGACATTAGAGGAAGTAATCGACTGATGGGAGGGTTAACTGTTCTTTTAGTTGGTGACACGCGCAGATGAGATTATAGCCTGTTTAAAATCGTCAATTTTATGGCCCCATATAGAAGTCTTATTCTTGGAAGTAAGTATGAGGGTCTCACTTCAGAACGACTTGAGCGCGAAAGAGTTTTCCGAATTGTTGATTGGCATAGTTAATGGAAATATCACAGAGCAAGAAGGAAAGATAACTATTCCGAATAACCTATGTGATACTGCAAGAGATTCAATTACTTTGACTGATCGAATATACCCAAATATTGGATATGCGACATTCAATAGCTCATTATGGTTTAAAAAAAGAGCATTTCTATCTCCAACAAATGAATTAGCCGATAAAATTAACGCCTTTATGGGGGAAAAATTAACATCTGAACAGATGAAATATGAATCTGTAGATAGTCATAGAAGTCGAAGATACTGTTCAGTATCCTGTGGAGTTCCTGCATACACTCAGTCCACCTGGTGTACAACCTCGTATTCTTTACCTGAAGATTGGTACGCCAATAATGTTGTAGTGTAATTTAAATCCTCCTAAATTATGTAACGGCACCCGGCTCAGAGTGAAAACTATGAGGAAAAACGTCATAGAAGCGACCACTTTTACAGGAAGTATAAGAGTGAAGATGTATTCATTACGAGAATACCACTTATTCTATCAGATTATTATTTGAATTTAAGCGGTTGCAGTTCCCAGTTAAAGCTTGCTTCGCAATTACTATCAATAAAGCACAAGGGCAAAGTTTCAAATTGGCTGGCGTAGATTAACAAAGTGACTGTCTCATAAAATTGACCATGCATGTTCAAGAGTCAGTTCACGCAAAAACCTCATCACCCTACAACCAGAAAACCGAACGAAGAATGCCGTTTATAGAGAAGTTTTGGATAGGTAGGTATATTATTTCGAAGTTTTCATGCATTTCACTATGTATAAGGTCAAAACTAATATAAAATAATGATGAATGTAATAATTGAAAAAAATAAATTGATGTAATAAAACTGCCATGCATAAAAAATAACGCAATAGAAATAAAAAAAAATTTCAAATAAAAAAAATTTATAAATTATAAATTTTACAAATGTATTTTTACTTTTATGTTGGCAATTTTTACATGGTTCAGGCCTACTGGGGTTAATTGAAAAAAATAAATTGATGTAATAAAACTGCCATGCATAAAAAATAACGCAATAGAAATAAAAAAAATTTCAAATAAAAAAAATTGATAAATTATAAATTTTACAAATGTATTTTTACTTTTATGTTGGCAATTTTTACATGGTTCAGGTATAAATTATAAATTTTACAAATGTATTTTTACTTTTATGTTGGCAATTTTTACATGGTTCAGGCCTACTGGGGGCCCGCTATGTAAAAAAATGGGAACGCATCTCACTATACAGTACGTCATGGGTGATGCGGATATCTGTGTAATGACCAACGTACCCATTCATTGATGGACAATTAACAGTTAAAATATTTTCTCATATATTTGAAAGACTTCTTAAATTAAACAATTAAAAATTTAGTTGATATTTCACGTCGAGGTTCCGCAATATAATTTTATCGTTTGCCCAGCGAAGCAGGCGGGTACAGCTAGTATTTATTATAAATATAATCAATATACACGCTTAAAATTAATTATTATATACACTCAATCAGGATATTTACTATTCTCTTTCAAATACGTCAACAATTGGAGTGACGAAAATGTCATCATTGAGTATTAATTTAACACACTTACAATATATATCGGAGTTTAAAAAGTAGGTATTATCAGGTTGCGGAGTTACTGCGTACACAAAAGAATCACTCGTAACATCCATATCAGCATCACATGCTAATGAATTTCCTTCTCGAATATCCAACGTTTTCAACTAAAATCGGATAAGTTTGATTTTCATTCACAGTTGAATACAACACATGAATAATTTCTACTAGGGACTCATCAGAAAGCTCAGCAACTGTGGTTTTTTGGTCAATGTTCAGGCGCTGCTGAACAACTCTGCAATTTCACAGAGAAAGAGTTTGAGGCACACGTTGCAGAATGATTTCGTGTAGGCAATCAGCGCTATATGCGAAAATTGGAACATCAGGATTCCTAAATTATACCATAATGAATGCAGTGTTTGTTAATTAAATATCTTCTGACATTAATTATGTAACATTAATGAAAAATAAAAATAAAAGTTGATGGTACTGTTATAGATCATATATGTCTCATAATTGTTCATGAATGAATAGATTTGTAATGATTTACTGATGTCATTATCTTGTCTCAACTGCACAATGAGGCGGACATTTTAGAATCACTGTTGCATATTTTGACTTTTTCTCGTGACATGTTTGTGATATAACAGTTCATCATTATCTTGTCTCAACTGCACAATGAGGCGGACATTTTAGAATCACTGTTGCATATTTTGACTTTTTCTCGTGACATGTTTGTGATATAACAGTTCATATGGTGATGTTGACAGAACATGAAAAAGCCCGAATGCAGTCATTCATTAAGCGACGAGTCTTCATACCAGATGGAAATCGATGCTGTCGAAATCATTTAATAAACAAACGATTCTATGATGAATCTCTAAGTTTGATCAGAGTTTATTCTAACTGGACTTTAATT
>MVJL01000122.1:0-20924 GCA_002156465.1 Macrocentrus cingulum | reverse complement strand
GATCGTATGGCCGAGGAGGAATCAGTTTCTCCCCTCAGCCCACCGTGAGAGCCATGAAGGCAATTACCCATTCCCGCTTGCTCGATCGAGCTGCACGGCCAGCCACGATCGAAACCAAAACATGTCCGATTATAACCCGATGCCTACTCGGTTTGCCTCTCTTTCCCAGCCTGTCTTGCTCCCGAGCGAGTGCTGCTGATGCAGCCGGCTCTCTCGGCTGTGCTACCGGAGGGACCGCGAGCAGGATGTACCTACCCTCTTGGGTAAAGAGTGCAGAAGCCACAGCAATCGTTGCGATGTGTCTCCTAACGAGCTCGCTTTGTTTTGCTGCGCTTCTGCATGGCATCAGTAGGTCTCGGCACACTTGTTCTGAATACATATGTGCCAATTTTACATGCTGGCTAACCATTTCAGTATTATATACAGTCCAATGCACACAATTCCGCGCGTCTCTCAATCCCAATGATGAATTGCCAATAATATTTGCATGTAAGGAAACACAAAATATACAACTTTCGATCCGGAATCGTATTGCGAAAAATATCATGTTATCTAAAAATGGACTCAAAAAAATTTAACGAGATTTATCTACACATATATAAACGAAATCTCCGAAACTATTTATCCGATCGACTTGATGTAGGTACACTCCATTCACTCTATTTACATCCATTAAGAACGGATTCTGAAAAACTCTACTAACACAGTTGATTACGAGGGGGTGCAATTTTAAAAAATATAACGTATTCAAATTCTGGCTTTTGCATGGTGTACATATAGAATCTACAGAAACACTACCCTCCTGAGGGGGATTAGTCACTCGAAAAAAATTTAGAATTCCCTAAACCTCAAACTCATGAGGAATAGTCATGTGATATAGTGTTAAATGTTTAACTGAGAGTTATCAGTTTTCGTGGAAGCGTAACCCAGTGTTTTTGTAGCATGTGTAGCTTTTTCTTGAATTTGTTTCTCAGTATGCATTAAACCTGAAAGAAGAAATTGAATTAACCAAGAACGATTAAGTTTGACCGTGGCTCCTGGACTTGAATCGCAAACCCAGTGCAAAGCAATCGCAGCTGTAGTGCAAATGGTGTCTTATCGGTAAATCTCACGTCTTTTACGTGGAACGAACGCGGTTGAATCCAACGAAAAACACCTTCAAGTACTTATGTCTGCCGCTCTTCTGCGCGTCCATCGCTGAAGAAGTTCCGAGGCATCAGGAGGTCGTATAGGGATTATAGGAAAAAATCGAAAGTCACACCAAGATTCTTTTAGATTCCGTGGCGAGGGAAGCGACACACGTGGGCGACACCCGGTATACCTCGGTACGCTCGGATGGAGGACAGAGAGACCGGTTCCATACATGGCTTCTGAAGGCTTCTGCTTCTTCTTGCGCTAAGTCCGGCGCAGACAAGCATCAGCTGCCGTTTCCTCGCTAATGAGATGGAATTGGACGTGGTCGAGATTTTTCTAGATGGTCCTCGCCGTTCTAGTGGAGGGCGCTGGCTAGTTCGCAGCATTCCCGCGCACGTACGCGGCGGCGCTCTTTGATATGAATCGGTTAATTGCGTCCCATTAGCTTCGGCTGTCGCCCTGTGCTCACCAACTTCTTTCGCGTAGCCGGTTCCACCTTCTCCCATCTGTCTCCGCACCGTCATCCATCCGCGCGCACTCTGCTATGTTGCTTGCTCCTCGTCCAACTTTTTCTCGCGAGCGGCTTCGTTACATCGCCATCGGGCCGCGGATTGCCAATTCGAAAGGGGGGCGCTGAAACGACTGCAACCGAACAACTTGACGCCGACGTGATGGCGGGACTCTGTGTCCTGGTGCAGACTATACCACTTTTTCTTAACTGGTTCAGATTTCCAAAAGGCAACTCTGGCTTTCATGCCGGTTCGTTCTTCTTCCTCGCTTTCTCCTCATCCACTTTCTTAGGGGGCTATCATCATCATGGCTTCTGCACCTGCAGATGGACAAGTACTCGTCAGGAATACCGGACTGCGTTGCGCTGTTTTTGAAATAGCATCGAATAATTGGCTTCTCCCGAAAAAATACACATTGTTTATTGTCTCTTGTGTTTGACAGTGCTTTGGAAAAAATTTTAATCATCCAATTTCGGTTGGTTATATTTTTCTTTGATGTTTTAGACTTTTTAAAAAAAATTTTTAAGTCTACATAAATGTTTGGCTATTGACTAAGGGTTCTTAGCTGCAAATAAATATGCTTGCTTTTATATACAAAATGCTTATCAGATAATGCTGTAGTATGAAATAGTGAAATAATAATATTTTTCTAGTCATCATGAAATTTGAATCAGAACTTACACATTATTGGTATTATACATAGGATATTTTGAGAAACTTGTGCAGGTAAATAATTGTTTCTTTATTTTTTTGTTGCAGGTAAGCATCATCAGAGTATTCCACACTTGCAAACACTACAGTTACATCCCCGCGAGTGAGTAGGAACACACTAAAATTAATTCAAAAAACTATTATATCAGTATGACTGTTGATTTTGAAATTTATTTGTTCACATTAGAGACAACTCTGTAAATATACACAATGGGTTTTGTATTTCACGGATTAGCTCGATTGAAATCCGCTAATTATCAAAGTGTATTTGTCGATAGGGTTTGAATATCGGTGTTTATTGTATTATTTATGACCTCATATTGTCAGTTAAACTCACGCCAATGTATCTTATAATACTTATAATACCTACTCTCAAGTTCTATAGTATAATTCAATCAAAAAACAATTTTTACAGCAAATAAATTTGTAGTAAAACGTTTTTTTCCTTCCTGATCTTAATAAAAACTAAAGAAATTATAGAAAAAATTTTCTAAAAAGTCTCTAAACCCAAAAGGGCGCATAAGAAAAATTCTTTAACTATTTAAAATCAAAATATCTTAAAAACTACTAAATATACAAATTTTTCTTAAGATATCTTTTCTATAGAGAATTTTCTTAGCTATTAAAAAAGTCCTTAATAAAATTTGTCTAACTTACATCCTTATCAAGATATCAGCCAGTAAGAACATCAAAAAATTTTTGACCCCTTTGACACGTGATATAAATTATCTGAAAAAATTTGTCATCAATAGTATTAATAGCGGTTGGAATTACTCTATAAACGAAATTCATTTATGCCCTCTAAAAAACGAAACAAGTGGTAGTCACATTAATCAATAACAAAAAAAAAAACAATTCTGCATTGAAAAATATAGACCGATATAGCAAACGAGCGGATTCGAATACAGGATTAGATGAGAGTCATCACTTAATTTGTTGTATATCTGCCTTCAATTTTCTCGCTATATTCCCTGGCGTATCTCAGAGGCAATTAATAAATAGTTTATACACCCATAGAGATGATTTAATCAATTATACAGCAGAAACATCAGAAAACTACCGATTTAATTAACTAACCTTTTACTATTATTCCAAACACAAAACACAGTTTTTTAAAACATCAATTCAAAATAAAAAATTATCCTTTTCAATTTTCCTTCAATCTAACTGCAGTAAATTCTCTTTGAATTATTTTTATTGACCTGTAACATTTCATAAAGAACCGCGATCAAATAGTTTCCATTGATTGAATCAAGAACGAAATGAAATAATAAAAATTTTAAAGACACGCCTCTGCACAACCACGAGCCGTGACCGAGCCGATATCTTACAAAGTCTCAATCGTTGCCAAAAACAAAGAAAATAATAATTCTAAACCGCTTTACACACGAAAAAATAAAATAAGTTTACCTATACTCAATCGATAAAATGATGCAGACAATGGGTGTGAAGAATTCCAGTTGTAATAGACGCTGATAAATGGTCTGAGCACTAAGTAACTACACTGGCAACAAGATTCTTCAATATTGTATTTATCTGGTGGTCGTGTTAAGCAGAAATACCGCTGCCAATTCAATGATGCGTAGCCTGATGCAGAAGCAGCTGCAAAACAAAACAACTGGCCTAGCAATCAGCTGGCGATGAGGCTGCACCAAGCTCTCGTTGAAGGAGGTAGCAGTGATAAAATAAATACAATCAGCTGGTTGCCGAGAGCAATTGCAATGCCTTGGGAGGGCTAGATCCCGCGGCAAGCCGATGGGAGAAGATTCGAGTCCGGCGTCCGTGAGTTGCTTCGAAGAGGGTTTGTACACCTTGACTACTCGTTGGAACCTCCGTGACAGTTGCTAGTGAGGATTTACGATGGCTGGGTTATTGCGGCGGTTGCATTCGAGATACTGCCAGTGTGTGGAGAATCGCTTGGGATTACATCGGGCCTATGAGAACCTGGCTTGTATGGCATCTAAGGAGATAGGTAGATTGCTAACGCAAAGGCTAGAAATCGTGCTGAGGGCCTCTTGCATGAGTTCCGTGATGTGCGCAGCTCACGGTTACGACCATCATAGCCTTCTTCGTCTTCGACTCGCTGTCACAGCCATCGAACATTTATTTCGTCCGACCGGTGGAGGAGTTCTGTGTGCACCAAGCATACATTACAGTGCTGATTTAATTGCCTCCGTCTGTGAGTGTCTAATAACGGTGAAGGTCCAGGAGAGCTTTCCTGTAATTTGCAGCCACCGCAATATGCATTGCGGTTGGGTCAAGCAAAAAAAAAAGAAAAATCTGAACGTTCACTGGAAAGAAGCACTCTGAACTGATAATCTCAACGTGCAGTAATTATGAATAAATATAAATGAACAATAGATTGGTTTGATCAAGAGTTCCTATATATCAAATGGGTCCAAAATATTTCCTCTGAAATTTCAGTATATCCCAAAAAATTGCGACACTCGTGAAATCTTTCTTATTTTCTTTGTTCAAATCTTAGATCGAATTTTTGTATTTCCTATGAATTGATTTAGTAGTATAAGTTACCGATTAAATTGCGGATTCAAATTGGAGATACAACTTTGTCAAGTATTTTTACTATCACAATAAAAAACGGTGTTAAAAATTTTATTTGACAGTCGAGTTATTATTTTATAGAAAACTAAAATGTAAAAAATGAAAAAAGAGGTAAAAAAGTTTTTATTCAAACGGTAACAAATGGCCTATATCACACTATATATCGCGCAATAACCTCCTCAATGCTCATCATTTTCTGTTTTTCAGCATGTTATTTACTTTTGTCAAATAAAACCGCGTTTAAATTCAAACCTTTTTATTGATATTGATTTCGACGGGCGAAATAAGAGATACTAGATGTATATGTATATCGATTAAAAAAGCAATCTAAGGGTCATCCACCCTGGCACGTATTGGTATATGTCCTTTGTGTTTTATTCAGTCGAAAATCCTGATCGATAATAGAGTCATTTGCGAACAGCATCACTGCCCCTGTATTTAATTGATGCCCCCGCTCGTGCTCACGCTAGTATAGCCCTTGTTCGTGCGTGCAATATAAATAATAATTTGTGCGAAAAATGCCGGAACATCCCTCGATGATTATCTGCTCGTAAATTCTCGCATAAAGATATCGAGAGTAAATTGCAAGAGGTATTTTTTTTCATCCTCATCTCTTCCTAGGTATATATGAGATGCCTCTGTCCGTGTTCGGGACATTGCGATATAGACAGGGCGGCAACGGGCCAATCACGCGCCGGCTACTAATTTGCCGGTTTGAAACAGCTGCCGTTCTACCGCCTATATGCGCGAAAGCCACTTTATAAGGTCCTCAGGGATTCGCGTTCCTGATCCCATTCGATTCTGCCGCGCGCCGCTCCATGCTGGGACTCTTTTAAATCCGACGCTTTTGCGCTCGTGCTTCCTTCCCTTTTGGCTCTGCACGTCGAGACATTGCCCTCGCTTTTTTCCTCCGCTCACCCGCCGCATCTCTTCAGTCTTCACCGCCACTTGCACACATCCCTCTTTTCCTTCTTCTTTGATGACCAACACACACCTTATTCGCGCTGCCGATGTTGCTGATTCTTCTTTTTGCCGCGCTCTCTACCCTTCTTTCCCGCGGCGGACAAAACATTTCTTAATTGGCTTTCGGGCCTGGAGACGTCCGACCGTTCTTTCGAGATCGTCCGGTCATCGATTATTTATTTTCTCCTCGAGAGAGTTCTCTTTCGGCTATAGGAGCCACTCACGCCGGACCCTCACCATCGTCCAGAGACGAATGCGAGCTTGGAGCCAAGCGTGTCATTCGACACCGATAATGCTTGTCTAAGGGTGAGGTCGGGAAAATTTTATCCAGTTCTTCCGGTGTTATTTATACTTATCGTATCGATCTCCTCTTCTGACCTGATGAATAAATTAGTTGTCAATGGACAATGGCTATTCAGAACTATTGTTATGAAAATTCTGATTACTATGCATGCACTTGGGTGGGATATGTTTAGGTTGAAGAAAAACGCTTAATCATTTTTACTTCATGATCGAGTGGCCGTGTAATGTCCGAAGGTGCGCCGGGAAATCCTGGCGTCTTATTCGTATAATCGCCGTAACGTTTCATACTGCACAAATCACTTCTCACCCTTCCCCCAGTTCCTCGACCTTTCACCTGAGAACTTTACGAGTGTACTTGCTGAAAGATTTGAGATTAACGAGTGTTGCAATTCCGTGTCGCCCGACAGACTCGTATTTTCATGTCTCCGACGGCCGTGGAGGCTCTTCGTCCACGTGTACCCAACCCCCGTCCAGTGTTTGAATAATGCCGAGTGTAAATTAGCAGAGACGTCGGCATTTGTACTATGAGGTCCGAAAGACCTGCCACGCTGTCACATACTACTACTACCCCTTTCTTAGTACATCCTGGGGCAACTTCGTTACGCTTACCCTGTACAGTAGGGTGGCGCAAAAAATCGGGTCTCGTATTAAACAAATAATAGTTTAATAGTCGCTCACTAATTTAAATATTTGTAAAAATGGTTAAAATGTAATTCTAAAAGCAGTATAAAAGCATTAATATATTTTTTCAGAGTTTTCTGTCTTAAGACTGTATTTTAATATTATATGTAGGAGTATGGTTATGAGTCAGAGCACACGGATGTTTTTTTTACCGTAAATATTTCGATCGTTCGCGAGATTTCTTCACGGTTCAATGTACATTTTTTTCTTTAGTCTCGAATTGCAAGATTTATTTTATCTCTTTTTCACTGGGTATATATTTCTCAAATGTAAATCACACGTGTTCCTTTAATCAGTTAATCACAATAGACACAAAATTCACGCCTGTATACCTGAATATATCTTCATATTAATTTTTTCTTTTTTTTTCCGTAAAAGGATACTTTATTTTCTGCTATTTGATTCAACTTCTTCCTCCTCACAAGACATTTTTACATTCAAAAATTTCCTACGAGCAAAATATAGTCGAATAAAGTCTGAATTACATGAAAATATTAATTACAACTCGAATCTAATATTAATTAAACATAAAATACCCTCTGAATGTTCTCAAAATAACGTAATAAATCAAAACTTTCTCTTCACTTTCTTCGACTGTGAAATATATTTTTAAATTATAATGCCCTGGGAAATTTTACCTATATTCCTTCCTAAAATCATATATCTTAATTGGGGTGAGAAAATGAGGCTGAATATACCCTATAGATATAAACACATTGACTTAATTAAACCCGTTCACCATCTACAAATAATATCTTACTCCCCAAGCGCGCACAGTTATTTGAATGATGATGGTCGTGGTCAAGTTCTTTCAGAGTCGCATTACAAGTGCACTCATCATCGCTGGAGAAGCTTGGAATTCCCCGTCATCAATGACTATAGTCGCAAAGTGTTCGAGTTCTTTTTGCAATGTAAAAACAAAAAAGAAATCGAGTAGACGGATCTAAGCTATTAACTTTGCCGCTTAATCAGACTATAAAGAAAAGTGAGTTAGTTTTTCTTTTAGCTTCTTTGTTCTCCGTGCAGTTGGGAATCAACCCTTCGGGATAGTTTATAGGTCTCCTCCGACTTAGCTCGTGTTTCTTGTTGTTGGTATATTTGCAGTCATTCAGTTTGGGAGTTTGGCCCTAAGCGCTCGCGTGGGGCTAATCCAATAATGGCGCCGATCCTACGGCCATTTCGAGGATCGAACGCCAACATGAGTTTATTGGCTGATACATCACTGCACAGCATCACCCGCGAGGGTTCTCACCCTCAATGTCGAGTCGTGTTGAAACACGCCACTGTGTCACACCACTGCATCCCCATGGTCACGATTCCCTCGACCCATTCTACTTTAATTACTGTAGCTTGCACGAAGATGCTGGGAGAGGATGAAACCACAAGATATTGGAGACGCGCGTGCACTCTGGAGATGGCGACTAAGAGATTTACTGCGCAGACTTGGCCAATACTCCTTCCGCAAGGGACAGAGGCGGCTTTTTATGGAAATACATTTCAACATTCACCCTAGTTCGGACTCAAACTTCATTGATTGCACGGGTGCCCTTCATAAAACTCACTTTAAAACACATTACTCTCAATATCTCGATTTTTATTGCCATTGCGTATCACTTTTGTAACGATGGAAGAAGGCAAAAAGCAATTTTAAAAGTGGATTGCTGATTTCCGCATCTCATACCAAGCACATCGAGTTTGGTAACACGTTTCAATCGTTGTATGCAAATCAATCCAACACACTTCGACTGTGATTCAGCCTCTTTGTGCAATTTGTTTAAGTGTATCCCTATACTCGATCAAGTGTATACGCGGGGCTTTTGTTTCGCATTTTTGTAAATGCATGAATAGCTTTTCGTATAAACGAAATACTCGGATTCTGATGGGTACCCGCACCCTCTAGTCTGCTTAAATTTGAATATAAGTAAAAGGACTGCTGTGCAATCCGGCAAGAGGTTGTGTGTGCCAGCCTTCGGAACTTGATTTGCCTTGCATGAAGCTTAGGTGCACGCTATTCTACTCTTTTATATGTACTTGCGCCTACTTTCCCTTTCATCACAACTCTTCTCGTTTATTCAGAGAGTCGTATCGCGCCTAAAAGCCACCCTGCCACTGACTTTTTGTCTCCGCTTCGCCTTCAAACTCCCCCTTTTCCCCATCTGTCTTTGCGCCTTCCATCGCCCCTTTAAGGAATGGTCGACATTATCTTCGGCCAACCCCGCGGAAACGTCTATTATCAAGATGTTGCTTAGACGTCCCCAATGCAAATGCAATCAGATTGCTTATATACAGAGAGGGAAAATATTTTTCTGGTGTTATATGAGTGCCTGGGCTGGAAGTGATAACACGTCGATTGAACGGACGAAGCCTTCGTTAGTGTCGCATTAGGATTAAATCGCTCAAACTGTCGTGCGTCATTACGGATCAGACGTTGTTAAGCGCACCCGGAAAGGAAGCGATTGCAGAAGCTGTAGTTTAATAAGTTCAAGTAAGATTCTTGCACAGTGAAAGTCGAAATCTCGACGAGTCTCCTTGGTAATTGGCCTGACCCCATTTGACCACGATAATGGTAACCCCTCGATTGACCTATGGTGCGACCCCTTGTCGGGCAACTGGTTCAATCTGCGATCGTTTCGTTACCCTTGAGGGTACTTTTGGCCTTCTCATTCGTCAACAACACCAAGAAACATTATTTATCAATCATTACTCCTCAATATTTATCGGTTATCACCTATCAGCTCATCTTTTTCCGATTATTGAAAACAATTATTTAAACAAGCTGCAATATGATTAACTCTTTTTTGGACCATGTGAAATTTTTTAGAAATTTTCCTTCATAGTGAAACAATTTTCGGTTGTGATCGTTACGATAAATAAATATTAATAAAAATTATTGAAAACTCGAGAAATTTGACATATCAATAGATTTTCTCATTCGCTTTTTTTGTACGAGCCAAATGCATAGATAATATAGAAAAACATTGCGTCCGAAAGGAAGATTTCATCTATTTGTAAATAATCGGTTTTTCCGTGAGATTCCCGTGTTTATGCTGACTAAACGGTCTTAAGGAAAACCGATATAGTAACTGACAGGCAGCCAAGATACCACTTTCAAAAGTATCTAATAGAAAACAGCAGTATTATTTTTCGATAGTCAATAGATCTCCCAAATTGAAAACCATTTACTAATGCTTTTTGTCACCGAAATTCTGCATTGGGATTTGAGTTCTGAAATAAATTGGAAAATTCTGGATGACAGGAATAGATATCAAGCATCGAAAGTGAACTAGTGGGCGTTAACTCGTGATACAAAGCACCTTGATATACGTTGGTAGAACGCAGAAATTCATTTGAAATCCTGGGATCTCCACAGCTGGGTAATCACTCCCTGAACGCACATTTATTATCGGCAATTTAACTACTTCAACATCGCACGTGGTATAGGCTGTAAATATTGGCTACCGTGGTCCGAGAGAACGATCGCTGTCGCGATACGGATAGAGTAGATTGGCGGTTGCACGATTCAGCGGAGAGAGGGCAGAGCACGGTTGCATAGCACAGCATCCGGGGGTTAGATGCGAATACCTAGAGTACCCACTCAACTCGTATACACGCGAGATATATACTTATATTTGTGTGCTGCGGCTCGGCAGTGGTGCATGGTGTTCCATGACGGCAGTAACTCCGCAATCCCGGGGCTTAAGTCTGGAGTGCGCGACCGAACGAGCGCGGGCGACGCCGAGGATCAGTGGAAAACTTCCCACCGTGGCTTAAAGGCTTGGTGGTTGCTCCCAGCACAGCTCTAGAGGGTCCCGTGTGCCAACTTTTCGCCATGTTAATGGGCACAATATGATCACGTGTCCAACTGCTTTATGCACCGACGTTTTTTTGCGAAACAATTCCTCGAATTGTCATCATCAATGTCTTAAAGCAATACTAACGAGTTGTCGACTGTAAAAGTGTTTACAAAATCGAAATTTACCGGATCGTTTATTAGAAAAACACTGGTTGGCCGATAATTACAATGTGGCTGTTTGGCAGAAAGACAAATGATCTCTAATAACAAGCTTAATCGCCACTGTGCACCGTCTAGACAAAGCTGCACAACATGATGTTTTTATTCCCATTCGCCATGAGCCGAATGATACGAAAAGCTCCAACATTACGAGCACGCGACGATCGTGGAGCGATAACTGAAGCAACTATTATCGATCGCGACCGGATGAGTATACATTTCTAATACAACAATCCCCATGCCTACGCAGAGAACTACCTGTGAATTGATAGCCAAATTGAAAACCATCACTAACAGCAGGTTAAAAATTTATCCGCGATGCACGTCGAAATTGGAGTGCCATTTCAACAGCCATTTTTTTCAGAGTCCATTTCGGAAATTACTCAGACTTCCGTTGCCTAGAGTTCGACGTTGGGTATCTTTTTAACGAACCACGAGATGGAAAATGAACGACAGATGTCGAACGAGCGCCATACCAGACATTAATGCATCTCCATTGAGATCACTGGGGAATTCAGAGCAAAGTCGAGGGGCGAGTTCAACAGGGGGTCTCGAACTCTTGTTCCATCCCTCCTGGAAAGACCGAACAAGAGGAGCTAGGAGTATCGAGTTACCTACAGTCTACTAGTCAGTTACAACCGCCCACATCCGCAACAATTCCCCTGATTAGCTCTAGCGTGCCGGCTTACATTTCGCCAATTTATCCGAAAACTCGTAAAGCATCGACCTGCCATCGCTGTGCGGCCGCTGCCATCATAGTATATGCACCGCACCGCCATGTGCGCGATGCAATCCCTCATCTATACACTGTATTTCTGTGTCACACATTTTTATGACCTATCAGAGTCTCTTGGGCATGCAATCTCCACCTTCCTAGCCATTTTCCGCAGCTCTGTATTCGTATTAGTGTTTGGAAAAAAATTTTAAATTTCATTTTGTTTGTTTCCTTATCAGGTTGAAATTTTTTTTTTTTTATTTGTAGGGAAAAGATTGTAGTAATCTGACAATTTATTGAAAAATTATTCTTGTGAATTATTGGTTGTGTTTTTTGGATTTTATTACAGACGAGAAATTTATGGCGTGATCGAGTTTGCGTGATAAATTGATTATTATTAATTATGCATTTATTTATAGTCTACTTTATGCGCCTATACTTTATCCAATAAGTCAGATGTGTGCTGTAGTAGAGAGGGATGATGGATTGTGTGGTTTTCAAAAGCTGCATTGATGCCCACAGTCTATGTGAAAAATGGTCAGTAATCAACCCCAAGTCTACATTACATTTCTAAACGATAATTCACGTTTTTCTGCTGTGATCAATTGACAAATCAATTTTATTGTATAGCCCTCAATCTAAATTATATTAAAACAAAAAAAAAACGTTTCAACTGACAAAATTTCTATAGTATTTTTGTAGTTCTATTATCAGAATATAAAAGGAAATTATATCACAGGATATATTTGATTAATAAAACAGTATATAAGCAATATAATCCTTGCGAATTTTACGATTTTCGTATTTTTTTTGGTTTTTTTCTGATAACTCGATAAATATACGAAATAACAAAAAGTGACATTCGAGTTCAATGATTGTACATTTAATTCCCTACAAAAAATATTGAATAACATTTTTTAATATTTCGTTTTTTTTTCGAGATATTTTGAAAAATCAAAATTTCAAAAAAAAACAAAATTTCTCAAAAATTAACAGAAATAGAAAAAAGTTTACAGGACAGTTTTTATTGAAAATTTTGTGACAAATCGTTTTACTTCAATGACATTTTTCGATATCTTTTATATTTTTCAACTTATCGCCAAAAAACTAGAAAAATTACAAAAAACGCGAAAATTCCAAGGGAAACCCCTTCAAAAATTTCAAAAAAAAAAAATTTTTTTTTATCATTTCATTTCTATATATTCTATCTAAGATATTAAATAAATATTTAAATATGAACAAATTTTATATTTAATTTATATATAGCTAAAAGTGATATAATAAAAATATCACAATCACACAAATTGAATGATAATTTACTATATTTTCATTATAAATATATATATGTATATTTTATAAATTAAATATATCCTGTTTCACAATTTTTTGGGGGCTGGTAGCCTAAATGTCATGTAATGACTAAGGCAATAATAAGAAACACGTGCGGGTACACGCTGCAATTTTTTTCCTCCCTACAGTATTTTTTTTTTTATATATATTCAGTGAACCCTAACGTAAAAAAACACATGTAACAACATTCATTTTGATTCCAGAAAACACGTTAATATTAAAAAAATGCTTCGTCAAATTGCACATCAGCGTGAAAGCGCAATTCAATTGCAGATAACCGGATTATCAATGTCCACATGAGCGTGTCAAGAGCCGGGTCAAAATGCATTGTCCACTTGGAAAGTGAAGTAATTAATTACCATCGAAACTCCACGGAATTCAATCACACTCCGGACGGTATCAAATCAAGCGTCCAATCGCTAATATCCAAACATAGACTGCGTGATGTACAAAATGCATGTTCCATCAGATTGCGTGTGGCAAACCGTTACGAAAGCACGTGACACATGTGTTGAGAGAGGCTTTGCGAAAATTGAATATTACAATGCGGTCGCATCAACGACGGCTGCAGCAAGCGATCATAAATCGAGCGTGATTCAGCGACTTATGCTTTGAAATTAAACTGCTTTAAAGCGTTGCGGCATCATGCATAGCATATAACCGGCATACGTGAAACTTGAGAATTCGCGCAAGTTGTGAGCAGCATACCAGATATATAATATATGCCGCGAAGTGAAGAGAGGCGAATGAGAGCGATCAATTTCCCGAAAATTTATAATGCTCCCTCGATCGCTTATTCGGCTCACGGATGATGCGACGATGATGATCCGCCATCTCACCGCGACTTGGGAGGTCCGTTCTTGATATCCCCCTCTCGTTGGCCATCCCTCCTAACCCCCTTGGCCGCCGGCCGAAACGTCTACCCATTTCTCTTTGTACACGCTTTCCTCCCTTGCGCCGCGACCTCACCGCCTGCATATCGCCTCCGTTCCTCTCGTGTCTTATTCGCGTCTCTCGTCTCTCTCATTTTCTCCCAACGAGCTTTTACCTTCGTGTCTCATCTCAGAAATTCTCCGTCTCTTTTTCTCTGGCCCTTCCGATAAACTTAATCTCCACAGGACCGCGCGCGCTCCCTGGCGGCCCGGCACATGCTCTCGGCAGGATCGAGAGCGAGGACTTGGTGATGATATTTTTTGCATTGAACGCGACGAAAATATAACGCTGGCTCATGCCAGCGGCTTTTTCTTCGCTTCTCCTTGCCATCAGTGCAAATACGTATTATGGCAACAGCTATTTAATAATCTGGCGACAAGAAGATGAAGGGATAGAAAATTACCTTGGGTTTTGTTTGACGGTGGATTTTTTTGGTTATTTTCTCGTGCGTTTGACGAGACAACGCTGTGTGGTAATAATGGTTATATGGATTCGCTTGATGCCCTCATTGGCGTAAACGCAAATCGATGTAGTGTAATGCCGCCGCGCCGCGCGCAAGGTAATCGCTCGGCAATTTGTGAGGAACTCGACACTTGCGCCGTGTGGTTGGCTCAAAACCTCATATGCAAAAACCATATATGCGTCAAGGAAAATTGCTGCTGTTTATGATGCTCCGCCTATTTTAAGAGGAAGACTGTCTCATGTTAGCTAATTATTTTATGCGAGTAGGCAAACATTTTCCTGCAGTTTATTCATTGGTAAATTAACTTCACGCTGAGTTTCTCCGACGAGCTCATGGAGGCATCGAAAAATATGTACTGGGGCCTACTGAGTCTTGATTTAATGCAATAATAAGTAAATTACCTCATGTGTTTTCCGGTTTTTCATAAATACCTTTACATGTACAAAAAAAAAAATTCAATCATGAAATTTCATTCGAAATTTATATTTTGACACATACATAAATTGGTTCAAAAATTAATGGAATTTGCATAAATAAATGTATATATCATTCTCAATAAGAATTTGTAATGTTTATCGAAAAATAAATATACCAATAAATTCAGTTTAAATTATGTAATTCATTTGAATACAAATATTATGTACACCGATTAAATAATAATGGGTCGTTTTATAATATTGATGCAGTCCAATATTTATTGAATTTTAATCAAAAAAAATATGAGTATTAATTATCAAATTTTTAAAAAGCACATTTTAAATCGACATCAGCCCTGTTTTTTTAAATCGTTTTCAAGTTTGAATGAATTTTAGAATGAATTCATTTTTGTGCACCAATATAGCGGAGTGGTTTGTCCGAATTTTTTTAGTTTGAAAAAAAAAAAACACAAAATATTCAAATAAACGTATGTCTACTGTAAAATTTGTTGTTTTAATTAGAGATTAAATAGCAATTAAAGAAAACAAGAAATAAAATTGAATTGAATTTAAATTTCAGTCTGAAATTTTAAATTTATGATTCAGTTCGAGTCAAACATGATTCAGACGTGAAATTCCGTTTAGATGTGAATAAGTTAGCGAGGGATATTGAATTGGCATGCTGCGTCATTAGAAATTTTCAAAAGTTTACCAAAGTTCTAGTAGTTCATTGTAGACTAATAAACGCAAGGTGTAGAATCTTGCAGAACACTCACAACAACTTGAACTCAATCATTGCATCGATTAATGCAACGCCGGTAATGACTAGCAATTTGCAAGGTCTTTTAGTTAGGCAGCTCGCGTATTCGGCCAATTTCCAAGCCCAAGGAAGGGCGAAAATGCACTCGCGAGAGTGAAGAAAGAGGAATGGGCGGTTTTCGAACAGGTTGGAACGTGGTTGCTTTCGGTTGAGCAAAGAAGCAGCCATGCGGAGGCGACACTAAAGCATTTGGGAGCCATTAAGGGAATGGAGGATAATTTCAGCGATGAGTATAAAATCGCACCATTGAATCGCATCTTATAGTCATCAGCAATGCCAGTTTATTCCCGTGCATGTTCATATTTTAATTCTCGCAACAACAAATACAAAAATTGGATACTCTTTCAACTTTCAAATAAAAGAATTATCTTTTTTTTTCATTCATATTAACACTTAAATTTGTTCTATAGATGAAAATGAAATAGATTTTTCCGAGTGAAATATTTGAATTTTCAAGATTTTTTTTTTCTCTGAGATTCGTGTTTTTTAGCAAGAGAGTTAGTCTGGAATATCGCAGATGCATATGGCCATCAAAAAGAATTACTTTAAGCTATATTTGAACGCATACATGAAAACCCGTTTGATATCGAGTGTTATCTGCTTCACGCCGGTAATTACACAGCCTTACCAATAAAATGCTGACATGGTAGCCACCACATTATGTTCACGGCAGCTTCTCGATCGTGTTTACGGATATTTTACTATCTTTTCCATAAGAAATCTTACAATCTGTCGACACTTAAGTTTTCGAGATTAATCTGCATCGTGTTAAACGGTGCTCTTTCAACAATTATTTTATTGAATATAATCGATAATAAAAATTGTGTTTAAAGAGTTTTCTGATTGCAAATATTGGATCGAAAAAAAATCTTATTGATTAGACGATAGGGTAAAGTTAATTTGCAATCGAGAAAAAAATTTATTTCCAGTCATATGAATACAACAAAGTCGGAAGGCTCACTTAACATCTTCATTTATGAGTTATATCTGGCCCCAAATGAATCATCTCTACACCCCAAATAAAAAAAATCTCCATGGTATATAAACCTAATAATTTGAAGGTTGTCTAGACCTCCAATATTGACTAGATACATTCAAGCTGTATATTTTTACTCTGAACAAGAGAGTATATGGTATTCTCGTGGAACCCCTCGTTTTTTTTAGGAGAAATAGCTTTTTTCCACAATAACAGTGTTCCTATCTAATCGTGAGCCAGCGAGAGCGAATTGATGTGATTGTATGACTGCGTTCGATTGCAGAGAGAATTTAGCCTACTGTGATCAATGTTAAAAGTTGTAAATAATAATAAAATTGGCAAGGATATATATGCTTGATGGTATAAAAGTGATGCGGAAATTACGGACTTTTATGTGGAGAAAAAGATCCATCGGTTCAGCAGCGTCGCCCAATCTCGTTGGCAACATGGCGCCGATGAAACAGAGACGAAACAAAAGTTGCTGCGGGAACGAGTAAGATAGAAGAAAGCCGGGCGAGATAGAGTTTCGATGCACAGGGCCGGTCTGCGGGGACTAATTTTTATTTCCCTCTTTTCCTGTAAGTGCTCTTCGTCCACCTATTTCTCATAAATTTGAATGAATTTACATGTATTTGAATTTAATACTCATCTCCTTCCCCGCCACCTCATCGCATCCATCCGCGATATACCCACTTCTCTCTTTTCTACCCTTCGTTTACCTTCCCCCGCATCGCTCTACTCATGCCATACTTTATCAAAAGCAATTAAGCTTTTAAGCGGGCATTTGCATTAATCCAATGTTTACAATTACGAAGCGCTTCTCGTCGTCGAGGATTTTAGAGTTTCATATGGCTTGTAATATTCAGTGTCAACTGTGTGCACTAATTAGCTGAGGCAATGGCTCGTCATACGAATTGTAACAAGATATTTTAGTCCACCGTTAATCTTGTAATAAATAATCCTAGTCAATTAAAAACTTAGGGAACAAAATCTTGACGCGAAAAGTATATAAGGCGTCTTTTATATCCAACTAATTTCAGCCGTTAGAAAGGAGAAAAAAGAGAGTTATAGACCTCCGGAAGTCTTTGCTAACCTCTTTTGAACTTGGATATTAAGTTAGCTCAAAAAAAATCGACTATTTTTGTTTTTTAAGTCTCATATATCAGAAAAACATGGTTTATCGTATTCTAAGAACTCTTTTAAAAAAATTGGTCCGATACTAGCATTTTTAGATAAAAGGTAGTCCGATAAAAGAAAAAAAATTATTTACAATCGCATTTTGACCGTTTTTCCAGATTTCAAAATTCGTGAGCGACCTTTAAAAATGCTTGCATTGCGCTAAATTTTTTATAGGGCTCTCAAAACATGATAAACTATAATTTTGATACGAGACACGAAAAAACAAAAATCGCCCGTTTTTTAGGCCATCTTATTGAATAAACTAGTATTTATAGAATATTGGAGTAATTTTCAGCCATAGAATTATTAGAATCGGCAATTCCACTTTTTGGATTAGTCAGCAAGTGGTCAATGTCCTGTGGACTTTGAGTAGGATTCACCAATTCGTTAGATTAATTATAAACTAAAATTTTCAAACGAATATGAAGGATAAAGCACGATTTCAGGTCCCGATATTTCACGTTAACCGCAATCAGAACAGTAAAAACTGCGATTGTTGTCACTTTTTACAATTATTACTAATTGATTTTTATCTCCCTGGTTGATCTTGCCCAGTAGTCATAATATATATACTTGTCTCAAAGATTAAGCCATGCATGTCTCAGTACATGTCTTATCAAGGTGAAGTTGTGAATTGCTCATTAAATCAGTAATAGTTTCTCAGATTGCACACACTTGGATCATTCTGGCGATGAAAAATTGTTTTTGTCGCTAATTATAATTATTTTTCACATTTTTCATCGACTTTTATATTGATAACATTCTGTATACTGTCGTGATTAACAGTTGCGTGCAATGCTGTCTCATTATCGACACCCACACAAAAAGTATACCGAGTCGTCGTTGCGGAATGGATCGGCTGACTGTATCCGTTGTAGTGTGTTCGTTACCAAAATCCTCGGCGCTCAGAATGCGAGGATTTACGACTTTATGGCCATTGCCCGGAGGATCAAGTGTAGAAGGATCAAAAGAAAGAGCAAGAAACGTATAACAAGACGAAATGCGGCTCACCTCATTCAATGTAATGCCGTTGGTTCGTTAATAAACCGACGTGGTTCAAGATTAATTGGATTTCTAATTTTGCCGAGAAATCACTCTGGAAGTGATGAATTATTTCAATTGTACGCTTGAAATCACAGAGTACATCGATGATTCAAAGAGATGAGTAAGAAATTGACTGAGACATAGTATAGTATGCGCAGGAATCAAGAGAACTTTATCGCTTCAATAGCCCATTATTAACTCGCGGAAGGTGCCTCCCTTTGATGATAGAATTATGATCAAATTTCCCTTCCTCATATTAGAATGTCAATGTAGACGGATAATGATACACTCAGCTGATACAAGCTGCTTCAATGAAGCTGTATATAATGATACACCATGTGTGCTCCTTGAATTAGTTTTTGGAATGAGGCTAAAAGTGTTACAACCCTTTGTCATGTTTATTCTAATATGCTATTCAAATGTTTACTCTTTGTGTTTTATCAACATAAAAACTTTCTGACATCCACGCGATGCCTGCACCTATGTTGAAATTCATTAATTATAAAACTACACGCGACTATAACGGTTATATTTAATTAATGTGCATATTTAAATTCATTAACCAAGGTATACATATCGACAAGTGATCTTGATCCTCAGCTAATTAGCAATCATGCACATGATGATGATTTAAATATTCGACTTTGGCACGTTCTTTGCTAACTTTGATTATAAGATTAGAATTTTAGATATACATTCTAGAATTTTAGTTTTTAATTTCTTGAGAAATGTTGCTAATTATGGCAAGATCAGTTAGTTGAATTAGTTGGATATTTTACTCAATTAATGAGCCACCTTTTTTGTGCTATCAGTTTTTGTAATTGTTGTAAACTAAATAACAGTATCATAACTTTTTGTCAATTACCAACAGATAAATAATTTTTTTGCTTTGAAAGATTCTTAAACTGTAAAGTTACAGTAAACACGTGACAATAGACAGTGCGTGCATTTATTATACCTTAAAAAACTAGAGCAAAAAGAGATCGCACATATTTTCCCTGCAGCATTTCTTATCACAGAGAGACGAAAAGAAAAAAAGGGCGAGTAACAAACATAATCCCTAATAAGCCCGTAGCATTTTCGCCACAATTGCACGATTGTATACGAGGCGATATAAACAAGCAGAGCGCATCGATAATTCCCACAAGAGGGCGGCGTGGTCCATGTCGCGACGGTATAATTCCACGGGGATTCAAAGCCAAAGCTCGCTCTCTAGCGAGTGCATGTGTATGAGGGCGCGAGCGAGATAGATAGAGCCAGTGGCGCGGTGGACCGCATTGTCGGTATGATTTACGCTGATTAAGACTCTGGTAGCTGTGTGTTATCGTTAACTTGTAAGTCATGTAGGAGGGTCGTCGTAGTCGTCTGCGAGCTCCTCGCAAGGTGTGCTGCAGGTAAAGCAAAGCGTTGTATTCTCGCTCGAAATGGTGCGCGTGTGCGCGCGCCGTGACGTCGCAGTGTGTCGGGTTAATTTATTGTGCAGAGAGCTTTCGGTGTAACGCATTCGTACGAGGACACTGTAGCGGGATTATATCGTGTATAGTTCTCTGCAGCATGGGAGAACCAGCTCCGTAGGTGCGCGCTTATAACCACCTCCCGGCGCACTCTGTCCTGCGATTTCGTGCCAGTATACGCTGCCTATATAATATAGGGACTGAAGCACGAGGGGACCTATTCAAAGCCGATGATTCAGGGGCCACTGCAGTGGATAAGATCTCATGCCGTGCCGCAGCTCGTTCATCTTTCCTGCAAAATCGTTACTTCCAACTTTCTGCTGTACCAAACATCCAACTTCAATCGTTTTCTTCGTTATGTTGCTTCGATATCTGTCGCACTAATAATACTGTATTTGGTTTTGGAAAACGACCTTTTACGTTAACGAGGTGGATATGCTAATTCGTTTTGTGTTTTTTGTATCAGTCATTCTTCTTACACAATAGATTTCTATACTAGCGATTGCGCACATGCCAAAAACCATGTTTTTACAACAAATGTCAATAGTGCTGGATTTTTTCCACTCTGGATGCTGAATTTTTGATGCATTCTTACTGTATATAAATCAAAGTCCTTAAAAAATACATTGAAAGTTCAGTATTCAGTAGAAATTCGTTAAAGCCACATTTTTATTAAATGCTGGACTTTTCAAAGTTCAT
>MVJL01000121.1:0-145979 GCA_002156465.1 Macrocentrus cingulum | reverse complement strand
GCAGGCGTAAAAACGGAGAATTGTCTTTAAAATTATTTAAATAACTATTTGCGAAGTTCTGAGGCCATTTACACGATGTCGAACTATTAAACTAGCTAGAGACACACTTCATAGACCCTATACAGCTGTATACAAAATTATTGACTTCTAAGGGTGTTCTACCGGTGATAGATTAATTGATTTATCACATAAACATCTAAAAATGACTACAGGACTGATTTTCTACAACAGAACACTATTCAAGAGGGTGTCAACTACATAGTTATCAAATCTTCTCAACTTTAGTTAACACTAATGTAAAAATAGCGCCCAATCTATGCATAACTCTGTCTGATATTGTATATTTTTAATCGTTGAAACCCTCAAATAGACTTCAGAACTTGGCACTCACCGACGATGAATCTGCAACTCCTGGTGGACACTGCTGCTGCTGCTACTGCTGCTTGCTCTGATGCGTCCGGGATCCTTCGAATCATGACCCTAATAATCAAAACAATTTACTTTGATTAACATTTTCTCACTTGCAACTATAAAAATAAAATGTTATCGAGTAAAAACCTTAACCTCAAAATACGCTGTCGAATATCACCATTGTAAACTCATTTCCTTGCATGTAAGATCCGTACAACGCAAGTTATGTGCTGTGGAATAATTGATTAAGATCCCTAGATTAACATCAATTCGTAAACACCATTCAATTTCGTGGATATTTCTATTTATTTGCTATGCATTTGCCGTCACGAATTTGTACGAGACAGAGAGAGACAGACTATAATATCGATTTTACACCAAGATGGCGTCGATCAGCTGTTGTGGAAAGATATAAATGGCTGGATTTATATGGTGCGTTATTTTAACTGATTTTAACGCAGCGTTAAAACAACGCACCATGTAAATCCAGCCATAGGCTTTATCTCTCTCTCGTGAAACAAAAAAAAAGGGGAATGACGGTCGGGCGCGCGGAGAGTGGGCCCCCTCTTTTGTGCACGTGTCGCTCCCTGACGAGGAATGTGGCAAGTATTAATTTTTATTTCTCGTGTGTGAACGACGAAGCAAAGTGTACTAATTTATTAAAATAGTCACGATTTAGCACGTATTTTTTACATTCTCATTGCGCCAAGTAAGTGAAGATCCTTATATAACCGTCAACATTATTCATCTAAATCAATAGCACACACGACTAAAGACACACGGGTTATAGTAGTAGTCGTCGCATGAGGAGCAAATGCGAAAAAAGTTTGTGTGTAATTCACAATACTGTGAGTGTCGTAAAAAAAAAGACGAAAAATACGGAATGCTAGATAAATAATTATCTCGCGACAGAAAAAGTGTAATTTAATGAGCTTTTTATAACCTTCATACGAATGCGCGAGGTACAGATGATTCACGAGTGAAATCACCCGAACATTCCGTGAGGTTATCGAGATTCCAGAGTGTTGACACCTCTGTCAGAGTCCTCTGTCTCGTCTCCAGCACTATTTCATAGCAATTTACCTGTATATAAATTTCATTACTGCAGCATTTCACGGATGAAATTTCATTTAATTCGCGTGTACGATAAATATATGCAATAAAACGTATCGAAAGACGACAATAGCAAACTTTTCCCGCTGTAATTGCGCGATTAACCTTCCTCCGTCGTGTTCAAGAGCAACTTGTGTGTGTTTTCATGTAACATATTCTGTCTTTTATATAAGAGATGTATCGTATAAGCAGCGTGAATACAAAATTCAGGATATAATTGATAGGAAATCAAGGCGAGGATGATAAAAAAATGATTATTATTCTCACAGATATATTCGATACATGCACAAATGAGCTTGTAAAATGAGTTCTATCCAGCCTGCAAGCAGATTTCTACCATTTACAAATAACAGCAGTAATATTCAACGCAAGCAGTTGTCTACGCAAGGTAATTTAATCACTAATTCTCGACCAAAGTTCTTTTTAAATTGTTTCTAATTATAAAAAATTTATTGCAGGAGCCTTGCCACAGAGTTTAAGCGGCAGTGACACTGATGTTTCAACGTCCAACGAGAATTTAAGCAATGAGGAACGATACGTAATAAGGCACACGGCTCGACAAGAGCCGCAGGGCCAAGAAAATCAACAGCAAAGTCCATCAAGATCCTCCAGTCATAAGGAAAACATACCAAATATTCAAGTATATATCAATTTGACGCTATTGTTAATAATTTATTCATTTTTCATTCCTACAATCGTGTATTTCCAGGGCAACTTGATCAATCGTAACAGTCTGAAGGAAAGTTTGACTGGATCCAATAGAAATAGTCTAAAAGAAAGTTTAAATGGTTCTAATCGAAACAGCCTGAAAGACAGTATAAACGGCTCCAATCGAAACAGCTTAAAGGATAATTTAAGCAATCGAACGAGTATTGGGTCTAATCGCAGCAGTCTCGACATATCAACGAGCTCGTACAACACTCTCATCATCCATAACGCGACTGACGAAAATGGCTGGTCGCCGTCCGGAAGGTTATCGGGTATTGTGCGCGAGCACGGTGACGTGGGTTATCTCTACTGTGAGGGTGGAGGCAAAGGCCACTCAAATAGTCCAACCATGCAATCCTTGATGAATCTACCGCATGAAGAGCGCTTTTATGAGCAGCCAAACAACAGTGGGTGTCAGGAAATCAATGATATTCCGGATGATTATCTCAATCAATCGCAGGTAAATTTTATCAATTATTATTAGAGCTTTAAAGGGAGGATAAAAAAAAACGTTTAATATTTTTCTAGGTATTGAAACACCTCGCAAAAGAGGTAAAACCATCGTACAGCAAGTTGTCGAGTCCCGGCGCAAATTTAGAAGTTCGAGTACGGGAAAATGATCGAAAACAGAGTGATTTTGGTAATCGTGCACCATCCTCGTATACATTATTACCGTTAAAAACGAAGCATCGACTGCTGGGACCGCCGGACAAGCTGACATTGTCGAGATCACAGCCGGATCTGTCGAGAATCGGCAAGATGGATATCGAGGGCTACGAATCTCCTGCAACATCTCCTCGGTAATTAAAATTTTTATTTCATGATCAGAGAACACGATAAGTCATGTTATTGCTTCTTCACAGGCCTCAAACAAAAGGCAGAGAAGAGATAGAGACAACAGGAGCGGAAATGTGGCCGCAATCTGAGATGATTCAGATAGTTATACAGGAAAATAGTGCCTTGAAGCTAGAGTTGGAGCGCTGTTATAATAAAGTAGCCAAATCACAAAAGTTGGAGCAAGAGATATCGAAAGTTCATCGAACACACGAGGAATTGGCTGCAACGTGCGCGAGACGAGAGAAACTCGAGCGAGTAGCGCGAGTGAGACTTCAAAACGAGTGTAGTCGACTGACCGAGTTGAATCGTGCCTTGAGGGAGCAGATTGACTTGCTATCTGCGAGGACAGATAACCCGCCAATAGTAGAGTCTATGCGAAAGGAGTTGACGCAGCGCGAGTTGTTAATCGGTCAACTGATAACGCAAAGTAAGTCACGACTAAAAAATTCACATTGTAAATTTCACACAACTCAACACCCGCACCTTTTTCAGATAAAGAATTGGCCGCGGCGAAGGAGCGACAGGAAATAGAATTAGCAGCACAGCGAGCCACGTTGCAGGAGCAGCGAACACACATTGACATCCTCGACACGGCGCTCACGAATGCGCAAGGCAACGTTGTACGACTAGAGGAAGAGGTGCATACATTTTCGTGATTCCAGAGGAAATTTTTGAATTCAAAATTGATCACAAATTATTCTCAGAGCCGAAAAAAGCAGGTGTACGTGGAGCGAGTGGGCCAGTTGCAGCGCGCACTGTCGTCTCTGCAGGCCTCGAGTGACCGACGCGAAGAGACCGAGCGACAACTGCGGGGTCAGTTAGAGCGCGAACTCCGCGAGGGTGGAAACGGCGCCCACGGACATGAGCAGTCTCCTAACGGAGAAACCATAGCCGATCTGAAGCGTCGGCTGCGTGAACGCGATGAGAAAATTATGTCGCTGGAGGGCGACGTAGCAAAATGGGAGCAGCGTTATCTCGAGGAGAGCGCTCTTCGGCAAGCTGCTATCGATGCAGCCAGTCTTCCCAAGTTAGTTTAATTATTTTCATGATTAAATTTCAAAAAAAAACCGCATGCATTAAATATTAATTGCTTGTTCAGAGATGCCAAGATTGCAGCCTTGGAGAAGACAAGTCAAGACAATGAAAAATTAATATCTGAGGCACGTGATGATAAAATCAGGCACATGAATGAAGTTCTTGCAGCCCAGAAAAAATTGGCTGACCTTGAATCTCGGTAATTTATCATGGGAATTTTTGTTTTCGACGTGCTTGAATGTAATTATGATTATTTTTTAGTGTATTTTTTATTTTTTCATTGTAGAATGAAAGATCTTGAGTCTAAGCTGGCAGAAAGAGATGCAATGATTCGTGTGCTTCAGAAACACACTTATGACAAGGAAAGTAGCAGTAGTAGCGGTGTAGGGAGTTATCCTGCGGCGCATTCATCGCACTCGAGTACCTCGGCTGATCATACAGGTCTAACAAACACGCCGGAACTTGGTAAGTGTATATTTATTGTTGGCTAAAGGTAAAATTCACCAATTGCATCTCCATTGAGGCATCGCAGTTTCACGTATGTCTTCAGTGAGCAGTGTTCTGGGTGGTGGCGGCGGCTACGGAAGTACCGCATCCTATGGAGTGTCCGACACGTACAAGTACAGAAAGCAAGGAAGCTTTGAGCAGACGAATAAGAGTCTGGATGACCAGCTCAAAGAACTAGATTCTCAGCTGCTGAGTAAGGTAGGCAGAATCTGCACAGTGTAGCGCCTTCATTTCGCGCGTATCATTTATTTAATTTTTTTTTATCAATGTCCGATTGAATCATTGTCAACTTGAGTATTTGTTATTGATGAACGATTGAGTAGGCAGTTTTCTAGAGTCAATCGGATATTTTCTAAATTTATTTAAACGTCGTGCGTACAGCGTTTTGTTTTTTTGCGGTATCGGTAATTAGATTTTTTCAGACTCTCGGTCGACTTTTTCTCTGAGAAGGTAATGGTATTTTTTTGTGTGGAGTGAATTAAATCGTGGTTATTATTTTTTTATATGACGTTAATTATTAAAATTGTGTGTGCAAGTAACACGATTTGATGAAGCCTTTAGAAAATGGGGGTAAAGCGGTGTTTAATGGCAAACATTTTAAATTCCAAATTTTACAAGTATTAAATTTATTGTAGCTTGAGGCATAAAATTAGTATCAATTAATTTGATATTTTTTTTAGCTAAAAACATCATTTGTGAATTGTTTATTATTTATTTATTTATTTATTTATTTATATTTATTTTCGAAGATGGTTGATCTTATTAAAATATACGCGTTTAAAGTTTTTTGTAAATCACTCGCGAGTCTGCAGCATTTGATATGACTGTTAATAGCGATTAAATTCGGCGACAGATGGATGTTTTCATTTGATAAAAGTAAAAAAAAAAAAAAATCCGATAAACCGCGAACCGGAGTTGTTGCCTACTCGGATAATTCCGTTTTAACGAGATATGCCTTTTATCTCTAAAAATACATGAATGCAAATTAATATCTGTAAATATTAAAAAATTAATAATAATTTTCGACGGCTCTAATATTCGATATACATTTAAAATAAAAGCTGAACTAATTTTAACTCAAGACTGTGAAAACATACTCTCTATATTGATTAAAACAATAGTTAAAATGTAAAATTAATTTTTCGGTTTTCTGTACCGCTTTACCCTCTTAATTTAATTTATTCACATCAGCATGTTCTGGGATTTGTCATCCAATAATTCGGAACATCTGATTAAAAGCAATTTTTTATCGTCGAAACGTTTGTCAAAATTAATTATAAACGTTTTTCTTTATTAATAGAAAAAATAATATAAAAGAAATCTCATATGGTGTTTTTCTTTCTTTCTAAAGTGACGCGAACAAAAAAAAAATTTTTATTCTATTTTATTTTATTTTTTTCTAATTACTCATGAGCATTTCATTCGCATTTACTCTAGTATAATCAGACTGATGTTATGTTTAAATATAACGATCCAAATATAATAGACTAGATATAAATACAGATTTGACGTGATTAATACGTTTTATTTGTGACGAGTGTTATCCCGACTAATTTCCTGAGAGAAATAATGCCTACTTTAATTCCTTTTGTGCGCATGCTGCAATGGCGAGCACTAACCCTGAGTTCCAGATCCTCCTTGGTTTCCTTTCCAACACGGGCGTTTTTCTCTCTTTTTCAGCGGGCACTTTGCTGTTTTCCAGGATTCTCTAATCCAGGCACTGCGTCGCGAAAAGGAAAAATATCCAAGCCACTATTGGCGGGTGTAGATACAGGTAGTTCCAGTACGGTATCCAGCAAGAGCCGTTTACTCGATGTTTCGGGCGAGACCACCGGTGCAATAATGGATTACAACGCGACGTCCAGCTCAACGGCATCATCGCGATTCAAGGCATCGGTGTCACGTCTGTCGGATGGAAGACAAACCGAGGACATGATGCTGCTGGAAAAGCAGGGACGAAGCTCGCAGAGACAGCGAATGCAGGAGGGAGAGCAGCGACGAGCAGGAAGCTTGCCGCCAAGCTCGTTGCCACGTCCACCACGTGCCTTAAAATCATCGTCGGGTGGAAATTCGCGTTACTGCCGCTTGAGCGACACTGAGACGCGCAAAAAATCCGATCCGGGACCCGTGATTGATGCCATGAAGGCGCGTGACTCGGGCAATTGTACTCTCGAGTATGGGCGCTTTGACACGAAGACACCGCGCCGCAAGAAATCACTTGTCGCTGAGGGTTTTGGGCAGAATACCAGCCTGAAGAAACTCTCGAGTGGCGAGTATGAGCGCCTGGCAGATCCTGAACGCAAGAAGCTCGTGATGAGTGAGGTGAAACACCGAGAGACTCAGGGACGCTCACTTATCCCGCCGCCATCGCGTCGCATTGGGGAATACGGCAGACTCAGTGACAGTGATGCCAAGGCCACGATGCGCAAACAATCCGGTCTCTCGCGTGGTAGCACTGCTAGTAGCAAGAGTGGAGGCCGCGATTCTGGCGGCACCAGCGAAGCCTCTTGCTCATCGCTTCCACCTACCAAGACCAGATCGATACCCCGACCCAGCAACTATCGTATTCAATTTTGAATACGTGGGAAGAGTAGTTTTCTTTTCTTTTTTTTTTTACTACTCTTACACAGCTTGTCTACTGGTATTTTTTTGTCACGCACATTTTTCTCGCCATAATAATCGCATGTAGGGATTTTTTTTTATTCGGAGACAGTTGTGCGGTGATGAAGGGAATAAGTACTCCATTGCAAGCGCCATAATAAGCTTATCGACAGAAATAACATAGCGATTAGATGAAGACTAGTCATTACCAAAAAAAACTACACTCAGTTTTTTTTTTTATCTTCTTCTTCTTCTTTATCGACGTTATACTTGCTTCTGGTGACAGCGCTTTAAATGTAGTATTTTTGGGTGGATAATACGCGGTTTTTTGTGTATGGAAATCTAATTTTGTAATTTGAACTGAGGGGCATGTATTTTTATGCCGAGCAGAAGTGTTTAATTAGAGAATTTTACGCCAAATATTGTTTACATATGTGCCACACACATTATATATACATATGTATTTTGTTTACAAAATATTGAATAAGTTTTGGTTCAAGAAATGAACGGGATGAGGCGCCGTTTTGTTATAAAGTATAGGTGTTTAATTAGCTTAGGTATTTTCTTTTGCAAATGCCAAATTTTTTCATATTTTTTTTTTTTTACTCTACAGCGCCTTTTTGTGATACAAATTACAAACTGGCAACGCCAGGATACAATTCTATGAATCTTTACCAGGGTTTTTCGGTGATTTCCTGTTGATTTTTTGGGAATATTGTAAAATTTATATTTTTCAAAATATGAGCAGAATTAACATGACATTAAAATCGTGTATTTTATAATAACTTTTTAAAAAGAGTTTTATTGCTCTTGCAAAAAATTGGATGCAAATCCTTGTACAATGATCTGGAATTTATCATCAGTGTGTATGTATGAGTGACTGATAAAAAAACAAATTAAGTACTGAAGAAAAATTAATTTAATACTTTTTTTTTCTTTTCTAAACGTAAACTGTTGCGCTGCACCAGATAAAAAAGTCAAACGTCGTAAATTGACTAATTAATAAACCAAAGGTCGAACCTTTACTTCTTTTTAATAATTTCCCACACTATAAAAAAAAAAAGTATTTATTTGTACTCGTGCTAAATATCGAAGATCTAATCTGAAACGTGGTTTTGCATTGATGCAAACTGAGGATAAAATGATGTTATTTTTTAAGTTGTAAACCATAATTATAAATTTTGTGATGTAGCGTAGCAAGGATTGGGAAATGAGAATGAATGAAAATTAAATTGCATATATAAGATTGTGTTCTTATAAATTTCGCAACTAAATTTATCTATTGAAGCGAAGAAAGAAAATAATAAATTTTAATCAACCATAAATGGACTCTTTCATGTTTGTTTAAATAAAAAATAGCTTTAAATCGCGTTGAAATAAAAGGACGTGCAGATTATTCTTGATACAATTGTATATACACAAGAATTTCATTATTCCGGCATAAAATGCTAGAAAAAAAAAATGTTTGTCACTTTAAAGGCGAAGTATTAATAACACACTCATTATTTATGATGATTTAAATGCTATTTTGCTAGCCAGTTAAACGAAAAAAATTCTTTGGTAACATGTTTTTATTATTAGTAGATCGATATCAACTGCGTCTTTGACGTAGCTTCGCTGCAATGATAATCTATCCACTTAAATCTATTAAACGTATTGAAAATTATATTTGTGTTGAGTACCGGTAATTTTTTTACGTCTTTCTTCAAGTCTTATTCTTAGGTTACCTGGTGGAAACTAAATTCCCTCATGCATAAATCCCCGTGATCCGTGATTACTCACAAAAGACGTAATAAGGAGCTTGTTATTCCACTTATAAAAATATCGAGTTTGGACATGCAAAATTCCATGAAATTTTCATCAATCTTGTAAATTATTATCTTAAAAAATTTTTTTAAATGCCCACATTAATATATTTTAAATGCTTCCGGAGGGCTTGTAGAAGGTTTTGGAATTTTTTGGCATTTTAAAACATTTCTTAAAATTATATTTTAAAATAGTATATTATACTAAAAATTTTACTGAACATAAATTGCAAGTGAACGAAAATAAAATATAATTCATTTGTAAGTTAAAAAATATTATTTCTATTATGATTTAAATGTGATTTTCGAATTATTTTTTATGTATTTAACAGAAAAATAGAAAAAAACTCACTCTAACGTGGGATAAACTTTACTCGCGCTGTGTTTTTAGGTCTCAAAACCAAATCGGGCATAATTTCAATATCTTTGGCAAGGTCCACGGGCTCAAGATAAAAATTGTAAATCAAATGTCCAATCATGGCTTTCAACTCCAACATCCCAAATTTTTGTCCAATACAATTACGAGGTCCACCACTAAATGGAACGTACGAAAAAGGATGTCGACCCTGAACATTTTCTGGTAAAAATCGATCCGGATCAAAGCGCAGTGGATCCGGCCAAAAATTCGGGTCTCTGTGCACATCGAAGATATGAAGATGCGCCATGGCACCAGCCGGAATGAAGTAATCACCTAGAATATATCAAAAATAAATATTTTTCACAACTTTCGCACTAGAACGCCGTCAATACTTAGTTGGATATCTTCGGATATCTCTCGAGAAATGAAGGGCACGCTTGGATAAAGTCTCAGAGATTCTTTAATGCATCGCTCGAGGTAAGGAAGCTGTTGAAGATCTCCAATGCCCAGTTGTCCGTCATTTTTTGACATTACTTCGTCAATCTCTGCTCTGACACGTTCCTAATGTCAATTTAATCAAGTTTTTTTATCGTCAATCGCTTAATACTTTTTAAAATACAGTTCTACGAGATTCAACCTGGATTGTGGTGTGTTCAGCCAGCATTAAAAGAGCAAAAATGATCCCCATTGCAGTTGTATCGTGTCCCTGAAGAAATAATCCTCACGAATTTTTTTCCGCTTTTTCCATAGCATAAAAAAATGATTGAGAAGAAATACCTCAAACATAAATGTGTCTACTTCCTCCCAAATTCCGTCGTCATCAATGTGACCATGTTTCATAGCTACAATCAGAAGATCCAACATGGCCAATTTTTTTTTCGACCCATAGCGATTAAATGACTTGAGATTATCTAGCTCCAGCTGCTTAAGATGAATGCCATTCGTGTCTTCATGATAGTTTTTACGTTCTCCAATGATCTATTCACATTACTAACCGTTTTAATTCGTAGACTTAAATTAATTTTTGGCAAAATAAGTGATAAACCTTTTTTGAGAAGCCACGAACGATCGCCAGGTCCTTCTTTTGCACTCTTTTCGTCGGTGTCAGAGAAAAAATCCAATTAATGTGTAACCACGGTCGAAGAAGCCTGAAAAATTCGGGTTAGTAAAGAAAACAATTGACAGAGAAGACGATGTGGACGTACCTGTGGAGCATTACACCCCCTAGTCGATGAACTGCATTTCTGTAGGTTTTTTGGAAATTTTCTCTGGTTGATTTCATGCCAGAGAGTGAGGTGCCCATCGCAGTTTCTATAAAAATGTAAAAAAGGATGATTCATGAGGTTTTATTGATTTATATGCATTTAATAGTTGATATTTTGTACCACAAATGGCATTGAGAGTGTATTTAGTGACAAAAGAAAGCAAATCAACTGTTACTGGGCCTTGCTTGCTCTGCAAATCCGTCACCATACGGTGACCCTCTTCGTTAAAAATTTCGGAAAATTCTCGCAGGACATTGAAGTGAAATGCCGGTGTTAGAATTTTCCGTCGGTGTTGCCACTTTCGACCTGCAATCAAATTTTATATTATTTACAAAATTTTAGAATGTTGTTCGCTTTTTTTAGGGGAGAACCTGTGCTAGTAAGTAGGCCAGTGCCAAACCAGTCAAACAGGAAGTCGTAGACCATGCTTTTCGTGATGTTTTTCTGGCTTGACAGCAGTATCTGCATCGAAATTACTAGGTGTCACTCGCAAAAACAATATTTAATCGCATACACGTGATATAATTAATTCAATATGTCAAACCTCAACGTCATCTGGGTGGCGTATGTTTATGACGGCGTATATCGTGCTCCAAATTTTGTAAATTGGATAATAATCGTCATTCATTTTTCTCACTGTTTTCCATAATACATCTGAAAATTCGTCGAAAAGTGTATAAAAAATCAGTTACGTAATGAAAAAAAATATATAAATCAATCTGTATACCTGGAGTAACCAGAAAATCTACAATGTTGCCAATGATTGGAAGACCTTGAGGGCCCGGGATTTTCGCCAAGTAATATCTTAGACGAAGTTGTCGAGCAATAAATCGAATTAGATGATATAAAACAATTACGGAAAATAAACTGAAGAATATTGACAGCAACATTTTTTTATATTCCAACGTTCCTAGTGTGACTGACGTAAGATTATTGAACGAGTTATTTTCCGTTGTATAATTAAGTTAAAAAAAATATTACTCTGACAAAAAACACTTCCGACAAAATTTTCATCACACCACTACAACTTGACTGATGAAAGAAATATCCGCGCAACAATGGCAATGAAAAAATCAATAATAAAATTAATAACAATAATAACTGATAAGATAAACAGTCGGAAATTAATATAGTGAGAGTCTGAAAGATAATACAACAATCTTTGCCACTTTGACATATGAACCATGCACTTTCGAATTGATTGCGATTTTTTTTAAAATGTTTTGTTTCATGTGTTTGTTTTAAGGAATTTTTTAATGGTTGTATTTATTTATTTTTCGAGTATATTTAAATGTGATTAAATTATTTTATACGGTGTTTTTCTCGTGATTAGATGTTTGATTGGTGAATTTTTGACGTGAAACTGAGGATTTTCTCGTGCACGACGAGATTATTAAGTATCTGGATGTGCTTTCGATGTGGGGAAAATAGAAAACCCACATCAGGCACCTCCTGAAGGCCGTGCTGGTCACTCTGACCTGCCGCCGTTCATTGCCATCAAGTACCTGATAACATCGGTATTTTTGCCTGTTTACTGGATGCCGCATTTTAAGAGCAAATAATATTTTTTGTTTGCACTGAAACCGGCCGCGTTAATATATTTTAAAATATCATATCTATTATTTATTTAAACTAGAAGATTGCAGACAGCAAAATGTAAACAAAAAAAATGCCTGCGAATTATATGAATGTCTATTATTGTTTAATGATACAGTATTACTGCAATGTGCAATTAAATGACCTCTAATCTCACGTTCTTGTATTTCAGAATAATAAAAAAACTATTCAATGTTAATTTATATGGTGATATTATTCTGTAGGCAGCAGATTTAAACGCAGTTTTTTTTAATTGCAATATTTCTGGTATTAGCATACTTTTGAACGTTTTTTTGTGATACATAATTAATGTTTAGGTGAAGAAATAAAAATAAAGAATATAATTTTATGCTAGAATTTTAAATTTTATTAATACATGACTTTGTCATACCTGAAATAAATGTATGAATTTTATTTTACAATCGGGACAAATCGTGCAAACATTGGTTCAACAGATCTAATCACCAAATCTGGAACTAGAGGAATACTTGCTGTAGATTCCAGTGGCTCAAAATAGAAATTATGCAGCAATTTCGCAAGAACTGATTTCAGAACAAACATAGCAAACTTTTGACCTGAAATTCACGTCATCAAGAATTTTCATTAGGTATAAATAAAAAATTTACAAACATATCAACTCACCGATACAATTGCGAGGACCTGCACTAAAAGGAATGTATGAAAACGGATGCCTAGGTTCATTAGTAAGAAATCGATCCGGATCGTAGATGTTGGGGCGTGGCCAATAGTGAGGATCTCGATGCACGTTGTAAATATGAATATTTACAATTGTTCCTTTGGGTATTAAATGTTTTGCTGAAATAAAAATAGTACAAAATTAATAATCCATTACACAATGTATATATTTGGGGGACTTACTCAATTGTAAATCGTGCGTGATCTTTCGCGATATTACTGGAACACTCGGATATAAGCGTAAAGCTTCTTTTATGCAACATTCGAGATATGTAAATCGCTGACTTTCAGCCATGGTTATATTACCATCACTCTCCTTTAAAATTTCATCCACCTCCGCTCGTGCACGAGCCTGTAAAAATATTTATGTGTTATTAATATAGACATATACAACGTTTCACAATTTTTTTTTTACCTGAGCCTCCTTGTTCTCTGCCAGGAGCAGCACACTGAAAATTAGACCAACAGCTGTGGTGTCGTGACCCTGAAATATTTGAAAAAAAAAAATCGAAAAAAAATTTATTTGATTTTTAATTTCATTAAATCAATGTAAATTATATAATCTTTTTTTATATTGCAATGCGGTGATCATGATATACTCTAATAGATGAGCAAAAAATTATTTTTTCATAAAAAAATTTTTTTCTACATCTCAAATATGGCAAAAAAAAATTTATCAGTTCAAAATAGACTTATTAATTTTGTTCCTTGTAGAAAAATTGAATTTCCAAATTTTCTAATAGCGATCATCGTCTAAATTACAATTTTAAAAATCGTTCGCAGGTTTTAATATTCATTCTGAACAGAAAAAAAAATTCCTTTAAACTACGTAGTGAAAGAAACTCGTTTTATGTATACACGAGCGTAAAAAAAGTTGTTTCTTTCAATATTCTGCAAAAAAACGTAACAGAAGGTCAATAAAAATGTGCAATTAATTTTTTCTGACAGCATAAGTGATGTTGCGTCTGTATTTTATAGAAAAAACACTGCATAATTTAAATATATGTCGAAATTTATCGACTTATTAGATAAAAAAGTGTATAAACAATAGCCAAACAAACCTCGAAAACAAATGTATCCACTTCTTCTCGTATATCTAAATCGGTTAGTCCACCTCCACGCTTTGCGACTGCAATTAAAAGGTCCAAAAAAGCCAGTCTTTTCTTCTTGACTGTAAATCATTATACAGTCATTATACGGGCATTTACATGGGCAATGATTTACATATGGTGGGTAATTACTGTACCATAATAAACATCATCCGATTGAACGGTTAAATTGCTTGAAGATGATGAAAACTCGTCAAGGTACTTTCCTCCAGTGTCCTCGTGGTACTTTTGCCGTTCTTTTATTATCTATGTAATTATTCATGTTAATTATATATTCATCAATAACATATACTCATGTGGAAATTAATACAACACCTTATTGGTAAATCCATGAAGGATTTTCAAGGCTCTAGTTTGCTCTCGACCTTTAGATGTCAAAGAAAATATGGATTCATTTTTCAACCAGGGTCTTACCATCCTATAATTTTATACGCAGCTATTATTAACACAGTATTAATTGCATGGTAGAAGTTACATTGTTTTGTTGCATTTGTGGGCAAAATTTTTTTACCTGTAAAATGCTATATCACCAAAGTCATATACTGATTGACGATAAGAGTCCTGCTCGGGATTTTTTTCATCTAATGTTGTACCCATAGCCATTTCTGTCAATTAAATTATTATTAAGTAATTATATGTTAAATAAAATGTAAAAGTTCCAAACTTGATAACTTTATTTTTTTTAATCGACGAAGAAATTATTTTAATTTTTTTATGAACTATTGAATACTTGAAATTTTTTTTATAGGGTTTGTAATTAATTTTTTTTTTTTATTATTATTTAAGTTCTTGGCTATTATTTAGACAGAACATTTTTTTTTTTTAAACTTATACTCACCACAAATTGATTCTAGCGTGTAGGTTGAACATAAGGATAAAAGTTCTTTATCAATGTGTCCGGACTTGCATTCATTTTTGAGCGTTGCAATTAACTTGTCTACATGTTTTACAATACCCCCAGAATATTCTCGAAGGCTATTTAGGTGAAATGCAGGTGTGATCATTTTCCTTCGAGTCTTCCATTTGTCACCTGAATACAAATACAATTAATCAAACAGTTTTTAATCAGTAAATATATTATTATTTTAATATAATACCTGTGCTGGTCAAAAGTCCATCGTTGAACCAGGGACGAAGATAATCATAAAAAATACTCTTGGAAATATTTTTATTACTGGTGAGTAATATCTGAAAATATATATCTATCAAAAAATGACTATATACTAATTTATATAGAATTAAATTATCACCTCGACATCGTCGGGGTGTCGGATAAACACTACTGGCCACCCTCCAAGCCAAAGTTTGTATATTGGATAATAGTCACGTGCGGAACGACGGAAGACATGCCACAAATCCTCTAAAAAACGCAGATGACAACGAATTTT
The DNA here is from genome assembly GCA_002156465.1 of Macrocentrus cingulum. Taxonomy (NCBI): domain Eukaryota; kingdom Metazoa; phylum Arthropoda; class Insecta; order Hymenoptera; family Braconidae; genus Macrocentrus; species Macrocentrus cingulum. The sequence goes on along the minus strand of MVJL01000121.1, from coordinate 130,550 downwards.
TGATAATTTTCGGGTTTTTTTTTTCTATATGGAATTGAAATTGACATACCCAGTGGAACCACTATATCCAGCAAGTTGCCTATTATAGGATACCATTTGAGACCGGGAATGGCATCTATGAATTTTCCAGACTCTGTTCCATGCACGTGGTAGTGATATAGTAGCAAAGACACCACGAGAAAAATTAGAAAACACGTTATTGCTGACTGGAAATCCATGATTTACAATTTTAACTAATAAAAGTACTCAAAGAGATTCGGTGATACACATCAAGTGGAGTCTGTAACTCCACAGTGACATGCAAAGTCTACGGTGAACTATGTGTGTATGATTAAGTAAGAGTTTATCGACGATTTCAAAAGTAGTTTTATAGTTATGTAACTATTTTGCGAATGGAGGGGAATCATGCAATTCACTGCGGAATTAATGATTGCATGAAGATTTATCTGCAGCGTTGCTGATGAGTAAATAAAATTATTCATGCTGACTACATGATTTAGAGGTCAAATAGCTTTACATCGCAGACTGATGTTAATGACTTCTATTTTCCCAAGTCCAGAGTGGGTTTGAGTGGGAACTCAAACTAATAATAAATTTATTTTAATAAAAGATATCCAACTATTTTTATTTTTCGGGTCTCGTGTCAGAAAATCCTATTTTACGACCGAGGTATTGTCTTGTTTGTGGGCTCAGCACGAGGACACAGATCCACCAATTTTCAGGGCAGACCTCCAACAGTCTTATTATGAGTTCCACGAAGTCGTCCACAGGGTGACATCGTTTTGGTGATGACTCCGACTGATTCCAAGGCATTGGCGAGTTGGAACTCTACACACATAAGTCTTAATACATTAAAAATTAATCAATTATAAGAATGAAAATTTATTTATCTAGAATTTCTGTAGCTTTCTCGTTGGATATCAACTGGCGGTGAGATGCTCTTCTAGTGGATATACTCAAGATTTCGTTTCGGCAAGCTTTTATTTCCACGTCTAAAATATTACACAAATTTCTGCACTCATCATATAAACTATTTGCACAAATTGTACGACATATTTCCACTCTAGATCCACCATAAATTGGGGCGTATGTAGATAATTATTTGCACGAACCGGCATACACAACAACACGAACCACTTCAGGAGAGCATAGACATAACCACAGTTTTGGCGCCAATTCAGGTTATTGCCACGATGTGGCAGCACCTTCCGGTTAAAATTGAAAAGAAAGATTTATTTATTTCGTTTTTCTGCTCTTGAAAACCATCATTACACAAATAATTCGCATATCTGTTAATCAAATAAAAAAAAATGCATATATGTAGTAATTTTATATTATTTTTATTTACAATTCAAAACGAGCATTTTGTACACTGAACTGGTGATTAGTAGGGGAAGTCTGATATGGCGGGTAAAAAATGGCATCTGTGGTCTTGTTTCTCACGAATTTGACACTGATGGTTATAAATAAGACTTCTTATACCGTGTCCCAGGTAATTATTGAATCAATTAACATCGAATAAGAATGAAAATTCATTAATTGGACTTGTAGTGCTGAGAAACTGACGTTGGAGTGGGCCATGGAGGCATTCATGAAGTGTGGTGGGGTTACATACGCCACATCAGCAGAGCTTGGAGCTTTGTTGAGGCTCATTGATGGAAAAACACCAAAGAAGCAACCAAATATATTGCAGCGATACGTGAGTTTACTCTCAAAGCCTCTCTTGAACAATTGCTCAACCACTTTTTAACTGCAGGTTCCAAAATCATACGATTATAATCTCCCACTCAGAACAAAAATTGTCACGACGATCTAGAACCTTCGCAACGATTCCAAGCTTTCGGTGGGACTATTTCAACACATTTCACAAGAATTACAGCGTCAATTGCCTGTCATGACTGCTGACCACAGCGAGGATCAGTGAACTACTGCTTTTGCTGCTCTAGAAATTTTCTGGAACAATTTCAACTTACGGTAAGGGCCACAATGTCTGAATTAATCGCATTTTCACGAGGGAAAATCGAGTATTTGATCTGGTTAAATTTTTTGTTCGCAGCCAAGACGAATTGTGACGCTGTTAACTGCAGAAAAACACAGTTATGCAAGTCAGACGATCTCAAAGGTTTTCAGGACCTCTGAATTTGTGATGCTCTGCCTCTATTGAGAGCTGGCCTGCTGGATCTGGATACAAAACACAGTCCAAAACTACTGCTCTAGGCTGTGGAATTGTACCTGGTGTTTTCCAGTAAGCACTTTGGTGTGTGTAGATCCAAATCGGTGGAAATAATCGCCCCAAAAGGCGACGGGGCTATTGGAAGTGCTCTAGTACTCATGCAGAATAACTGATGGCTGTTGAAGGACCTTTCAATGCAATTTTGCAGCCTGTTTTAAGTGACAAATCATTTTGTTGCTCCCTATCGCTCTCCTACATAATTTAAATTGATATCCTGAAGGAAATGGCGTCCACGTAGACGAATGCCAGTGGTAGATGGTTGTTGAATGGTGCTCTATGGTCCGTAGCCCTGCAAAATCATCCCAAGAACACAATTAGAGTCAGGTGAGCTATAAGGCTGTTATGGCATTAATCTAATTAGTGAATTAGTTATTTTAACGATTTCGTGCAACTTAAAAACAAATAAAATGCTACGCTAATTGAGTAATTTTTCAAGTGGGTGATCCATTGAAAAATGATAATAACTAAGATAGATAACGATTAATAATATTCCGCATGCTAAAAACATAATTTCTTAGTGTAATTACGCGTGGTTTTCGCTTGCATAATTTAATTTTCCATTTTTTATTATTAATTTTGAACTTTTTCGATTTTAAAATCTTCCCGCGTTTTTCGTGTAGTACGCATGCGCGAGAGCACTCCCTCTCTCTTTTTCACTGTCTCTCTCTCTCCGTGTTCGTCAGTCTCAAAATGGCCGATCGATCTTGTCGTTTGTCGTGGCGTCGTCTGTCTGTTAAATGAATATTTACCAAAATCAGGTTGAATAAACGCAAAAAAGTGTCGATATTGCTTTGCAACTGCATTCCAACGAGTATTATCTATGAAATTATGGTGAGCGGGATGGAAAACTCTGGCAATGACGATGTGTAGTGGTCTCGCGTTGTGATACAGGCAAGTTCAGACATTTTTCAGGATAAAAACTGTTCAATTGTTGAAAAAAATGAACGATAAAAGTGAAAAAAATGGCATAATTATAATAATCATAAATTGATTCAATGAGTGAGATCAGTCTTGACACCAGTTAACCTCAAATAAATCATGAAATATCTGTTCAATTGATTTTGTAATATTTTTACACGATTATTCCATTGCAGTGGTACAAAAGTGGATTGTTTTGTTGTTAATCAATGACAATATTAATTTTTTCAGTAATTTTTGAGGTTATCTTAGGTCATTGAGTACATATTTATAGCCATTGTCACTGTGAAAAAAAAATTTTTTCAACCTGTTTGACCTTTCTCCGGGGTTTAAAGTGTCCAAAAGTGCATGAAAATAATTATTTGTAATTATCAGATTCTGTTTGAAGTTATTCCAGAATTTGAAATGCCTGAATGGGCGTTAAATTGACTAATTTTAATTTTTCCAGGGTTTCAAGTGTTTAATTGTGCATTTAAATGACTGATTTTTATTTTTTTAACTCTGATGTTGTTCCAGAGATTTGATTATTTGCTAGATGTGCCTAAAAATGATATTAGAAATTAAACCTGAGACTCTGTACTGATACAAAACTTCATTGGCCAATTTATACTGAATTTAAACAGCATTTTGCCTAATTGTTTGTTTTTTTCTCATAGGTCACAAGTGCCAATCTGCAGACAGGGCACAAACTCATCCTTTTTGAGAATTTATATGTCGTCCCAAGGGGGCCTCACGCTGGTTTCTGTGTCTGTCGAGTCAATTTTATGACAGAATATAGATGAAAATTATACTGACAATTCTATCCATTTTACATCCGAAAACGTGAGCTCCAAATTCAAAATTGAGTGTTTGACGATGACCATGCACCTGGCCGATGCACAAATGGGTGCGCTAGTTTTCTTCAAGCTGTAGTCGACAAAGAGAGTATTTATATTGCCTTTAAGAAACACTCTATGCCAGTGCTTGGCGCAAAACTTGTCCGGACTTGACACACTTCCGCGCTGTCGATGGTGATTGGAGGACGGATCCATAGTGGTAGGTTTAAATCATTGTTTAGATAAATTATCGCAATCATAACTAATATATTATCATCAATTTTCTAACTTAGCTTCAATTAAAGCATGTAAAATGTATCTTTTTCACGTCAGAACCAAAAAAAATCAGTAAAAAAATTTTTTGTAGTCATTGGTGGAATTAGGCATTGAAAAATATCCGGTAAACGTTGATAAAATTTGTATACCGTCTGTTAGTGATCAAACTGATGCTGAAAATTATTCCAAAAAATGAGTCACTGTCGTTAAAAGTAAAACTATGTGATTTGTTTTGACATCAGACCGTTATAACATAAATGTCAGCTTGAAAAAAAATAATGCTCGACTTTTTATCGGTTAAACAACAGTCATAAATTCTTATTCTTCATGTTACCGTATAAAAAATTACTCTTTTGCCTGTTTCACGGATTTATCCACGCGTTATAAGAGAAATTCTGTAAAGATCAACTGATTTTTTATGACTTTTCTCTGAAATTTAGAGCTATTTTGCATCAATTTATTATTTATATCGTTTTATTTTCACTTTTTTGCTCAGAAATAATTGTAATAAGTGTAGAAAAATGGTACAATTGTGTGTAATAATTTTTTTTCTAACGACGAATCACTTCAATTCTGATTGTAGTGTTCTTCCTGCACTGTTGAGGGCCTCATGAGCAACTTGGGGACTGAAAAGTCGATGGACCGCATTGAGTTGTGTCTTTACGATCTCAATAACTTCTGCCACCGATGGAACTGACCGTTGCCGAGTTTAGGGTAGTTGTTGCAGTAGTTTTACTTTACTTTTAGCTCGCGTTGTTGATTTTCTGTCTATCAAAGTAAATAGAGTAGCTTCAGTGAGTGAAATAATGTGAAGTAAAAACAACTAAAGTAAAGTGAAATGTGATGTGATGTGAAGTGAGAGTGTTAATGGTGCCAAAAACAGAGGATTGTTTAAGAATCAACGTATCTCAGCTTTTGCAGTTTCGCCGTGGGATGGTGGTGAGTCTCGCATGCGATAATTATTCCTGTATGAAAAATTTTTCTATTGAAGATTATCACATTTTTTCCGGTGTTTCAGAATTTTATGAGGCTCCCATAAAATTTTGCAAACACTGCAAATTATGTGTTGATTTTTGGGAAAATTTTTTTCGTGCAGGCTACACACGATATGCATTGGCGACCATCACTCGATTAATAAATAATATCTTTGAAAATATTATTACCAATATGATTGTTTGAAATAATACTTGTATATGTGAAAAATCGAGTGATGGTAATGTGTGATAATCTTTTTGTAGCATTTCCCCCCTTTGATACGTATACTTTTACCATGTTTTTTACCTTTATTATTTCTTTTAGTAATTATATTTTGAAATTAGTTAACTAGTTTTGATTGCATTTAACTGTTGATTTATTAGATAATACCCGCAGAAATTGATTTTACTTCCTAAAAATTTCGAAATAGCACGCAAAAAAAAATGTAATCTGTAGTTTTTGTTAATTTGTCGAGTCATAAATGATTTCAACGGGAAGTATAACTATTTCTGCCTTTTGAAAATTTACGATTAAATGTTAAATTATTTGATTACATATTAAATTCAACAAAATCCCCAATTTTTGTTAGGCATTTTAGCGGGTAAAGTACATGCCTAACGTGCAAGTATTTTACTCTTCAATTTCACATGATTTTTGGCGTGCGAAATCTTGTGAAATTTGATTGTTTATCCCTCGCGAAGGGCAACGAAAAGGGGGAGGGGACAACTTGATTAGTGCCCGGGCACTTTTAGAATCAGAATGCTTGCGTGTGTGATTTTTGAAAACCGTTTCCGTCCCCTGTAGAAGGTCGCGAACGCGTAGTTTATAAGTAAATTCAATTATTATAAGTGCATGCGTATGTTTATCGCTTATGCATATCATTTTATTACTATTTTACTATTGTTATTGTGACTTGTTGCTGTTTCAGTCTCAGATTGAGACTGTTCAGCCATTTATTATTGAGCTCCGCGTATGTTAATTGATATAATGATAATTATGGTTTTTTAATCAGCTTAAATCATTATTTTGTCAGTGTAATGATTCGAGATGACAAAAACCTATCATTATTCAATTTTTCGATGTTTAAATTAAATTAAAAATGTCCCCTAAGCAAATCCCACCCTCAAAACTGACTGTAAATTCATAAATCAATGCAAAAATATAATTTCTGCGGAGCAATGATTCTTAATGGTTATTTATGGAGCAAGTAATTCATTGAGTAATCATGCTACGTGGTTATTGCTATTTTTCAAGTGATTTAATTCAATTTTTATATTTTTTTACTCATACGACGATAAAAAATCACATAAAAAATTAATATTTGTTTATTTAAAATTCGATTGTCTTTGTTTTTACGAAAGTTTTCAGTGAAAATATGAAAATGTTTATTTATTTAAGTATTCTTGAAGGTTAAAAAGAAGAGATATATATTTTTTTATTAGTAAACTTTCCTAAAAATACTTTAATTACATTATTTAGGTCTTTCAATTCAAACTTATTAATTTTTCCTCTTTTTCGTTCACAGGTTCATCATTATATTGGTATTTTTAATGGGATGAAATTTTATTTGTATAGGCTTTGAGGGCAATATAACGAAATCCACCTTGAAGCGGACATCATCAACTTTTGTGATGGGTTCCAGATGAAAGTTGTGCAATAAATGAGCTATCGTTGCCTTCAATTCCATCATAGCGAATTTTTGACCTGAAAAAATTTTTTTTTATACCTCGGCAATTAATTAATTCTTGCATAATGTAGTTGATAATAATTGTGTAGGAGATTTACCAATGCAGTTTCGGGGCCCGGCACTAAACGGAACGTAGGAGTATGGATGACGTCCCTGACTGCGTTCGGGTGAAAATCGATCAGGATCGAAAACATTGGGGTCCGGCCAGAATTTTGGATCTCGATGAAGATCGTAGAGAAATATGTGAATCGTTGTACCTTTTGGTACTAAATAATGCTCTGAAATAATGGCAGTTGATATTAGTGAAGAGAAATTTCAAGATTTTTTCTAGGGACAGTAAAAATAATCAAATAAAATACTCAGTTGTAAATCGTTGGCAGTAATACGACCAATTATTGGCACGGCCGGATAAAGTCGGAGAGATTCTTTTATGCATTGTTCTAGATATGGAAGGTTTTTCAATTCGTTTGGTCCTAATTTACCGTTGGAACTTTTTAAAACTTCGTTCACCTCATTTCTCGCACGTTCCTGAAAAAAAATTAATTACTTCAATCGTGATTTACTCAATATAAATGGCTTATATTTCAGTACTTAAATTTTTTAAAGAAACTGAGATAAATTAGTTTATTCAAAGAAAGTAATTGGTCTTCTACATTTTTTTGATTTTTTTTTTTATATGAAAAAAACAAAAATATCTCCAAATTCAATTTCGCGGATTTGACAAATAAATAAATAAACAAAAAAATTAGCGGAAATGCTAAGTTTTCTAATTGTAGATTATAAATCTAAAAAAATTATTATAGCTTTTAAATATTTAGAAATTTTTTTCGTCTAATAATTTTTGGTGTTTTTCTTGTAAATATTAACCTTTGTTTATTTCGAAAAAATTTTTAAATATTAATAATTACCTGAATTTTTTTATTCACCGCAAGAAGAAATACAGCAAACGTCATACCGGCCGCAGTAGTGTCATGACCCTGGAAAGGAAAAAATTTATTAATCAATTAGATTTATGTTATGTAATTTAACAAGTCATTCGAATGTTTCATTTGAACCTCAAACATGAACGTATCGACCTCCTCTCTGATCCCATTATCATCAATTCTGCCGTCTTTCCACTCATCAATTAGCAAATCCAATAGTGCTTTTTTTTTCGTTTTCACTCCAACTTCATTCTCGTCTCCTTTTTTATCTTCAAGGACACTTGCAAAATTTTGATGATCACGTTTACGTTTGTTGATGATAGTTGTTGTGAAATTGTGGAGAATTCTGAGCGCTCGTGAGTGAATCCAACCAGTTGGTGTCATTGCGAAAATCCATTCAAAACGAGACAATGTACTGATCCCTCTAGAAAAATTTTTGCTCCTTTTTATACATTACAATTTAAGCTAATAAGTCTCATTTATGACGATTAATTATTTTTTGAATTATATTATTTAGCATTGATCTGGAAAATTTTTTTAAAAGCTCAGTCCAATATCCTATATATTTAAAAGTTCTTCAAAATCATTTTACAATAGTTAATAATTTTTTTCATTAATTGATTAGTTATCTAATAGCTTTAAAATCTCACCGAATGAAGATCATTTCAGCCAATTTATGAATTGCCCATCTAAACTCTTTTGAACCACTTTCATCTTCAAGTTGAACACCCATTGAAGTTTCTAGCACCAAATATGTATCATAATAGACAACAAATATTGCATAAAATAATTTATTCACTTAGAATATAGAAAAACTTCATTGAAAAATAAATCTCAAAAATATTATTAATATTAAAAAATACATTCAATCTGTATGGAAATGATTTTTAATTTAATATTAGCAAACTTGAATTATTTTACTATGAAAAAAAATCAGAAATTTTAGCAAATAGTATTTTAGAACTTGTGAAATAACTTCGACTTACCGCAAATGGTGTTAAGAGTGAATTTTGTAAACAGAGCGCCGATATTGTGTGTAAGATCTTGACTTTTTTTTACATATGCTACCATCTGTCGCGCTTGATCGTCAAATATACTCACATATTCATTGAGGATATTAAAATGAAAAGCTGAAGTTAAAATCTTCCTTCTGTGGTGCCATTTAAAGCCTATATAATTGAGATTAAAGAATTTTTTTTCTGCACATTTGATTACTTGAAAAATTATTTTCTATCGTAATGTTACTTAAAAATATATCTCGAACGCACTGACCTGTGCTCGTGAGCAATCCGGTGCCGAGCCATGGTTTAAACAAATCGTATACTGAACTTTTAGCGATGTGTGTAGTACTGCTTAACAGAATCTTAAAAAATCCGGCAAAAAATTAATTTCTAATAGAAAAAATTACAAAAATTTTATTGTTTTACTTCAACGTCGTCTGGATGCATAATGTGGACGAATGCCTCTTCAAACATCCACAATCGATAAATCGGATAGTAAATCTTGTTTAGACGACTCAATGCACTCCACACGAATTCTACTCGGAGGATTGATCAATTTAATAATTAATGGTTAACGTGTAATGAGTAAAAAAATACTAAACTTACCCTGTGAGCCATTAAAAGAGGGAACATTGCCCAAAATTGATATAAAATGTACTGTCGGTCCTGGAATTACGTCAATAACTGTTGCGAATCGATGCCAACGAACTTTATATAATACTATTATAAGTATAAAAACTATTGTCGAATATATGTACAGCATTTCGACTGAGATGTGCACGGTATTGAACTCTATCATGAAGTGCATGAATTTTCAGAACTTCTATATATATTTATTGGGTTTTTTCTGTTTCTAGTGTGACTCTAGCGATTGACATCATTTATTGTCACCAACTGACTACTAAACATTGTAGAGAATTGACCTGAGATCAAGATAGATATTTATAATAGACAAAAAGCTGATTTTATTTACATATAAGCCTTTGAACATATTCTTGAAACTGTAATAGCTACACAGCCGAACCCATGACTCAGAAATACAAATTTTATTGCTAAAAGAAATATGTCAGAGTTTTTAAGACGGGAAAAAAAAATGTTCAAAGATACTTTTAGATGAGAAAAATTTTTTTCACACTTTCAATTTCTAAACCGAAAACAATCGTTGGATAATGGGTAGCTTCTCATAGTGACTTGTGGACTTTTTTTGAGTAGTGTTGAGTAGGAAATAATTCAAATCACTAAAAAAAATTATTGCTATCATATACGACGATCCACACCGTGTGGATGAAATAATTTGAAATTTTTTCCACGCGTTGGTTGGAAGTTCCACCGAGTGTGAAATAGCTGTAATTGGTTATTTTTAATATTTTTCAAGCTAGCCTAGTAAACCCACGTCCTGTGGATGGCCTCTGCACTCCGCAGATAATTATTTGAATGATTTAAATGCATAAAATTTTTTCCACGCGTTGAGAGATTTGAATCGTGGTTTTAATTTTCCTTACAATGAATTTTTTTATCAGGTCTCATGAACCGTTGAACGTTTTTTCGTACTTGTCCCGCCATCTTTAAACAATTTTCAATAACGAAGATAACGCTGGTCATAATAATGATTTTATCAGCGGTATCAAACACCTATTTCACCATCAATTCACAGATTCCTATATGAATTTATCGCCAGAAAGTGCTGCCACCAAACGTCGGTTTTCAAACATTCTTGCAACGCGACATCACTAGATGGCGCAGCGCACACTAGTCCGAACAGAAAGTTAATTCCTAACAAAAATTGCATGTAATTATTCTCCTAGAAATCGAATTTTCGAGAATAATGATGAATCTATTTCAAAATTTCTCTTCTCTCTATGATCGATATTATAAGATGTATTTTTCCGTCGCTTTTTCATCCGACGAGCTCGTCGTCGTCATTCCGTTGCGTCTTAGCCCGGTAACCCAGTTTGCCGTCGTCTTGAGAGCTTTCTCGGCTCAATGCGCCAAGCGACGAACGCGCCGGAGTTAGTCCTTCAAGAGAGCGCATCTTTCTCGACGTACGTGGCGTAGTGGGGCTGCACTGATGCGCGAAAGTTTTAACCTTGGACTCAATCTGAGAAATGCGAGATCCGGTTGGGATCCTATTAATTGTCTACGGAAATCAATCGGAGGTTTTAATCAAGCTTTCATGTGATTCAATCATTCTATTGGCCGTTAAAATTGCGTTATTAATTCCAACGCCTGTCGAGTGCAACGCGTCTCCGCCAATGACGCCATAACGGAAATGCTTAAGTAACAATTGAGATCTTTAACGGTCGCGTCCCGCTCTAGTTAGAAGTTGTAACTATCCTACTATATATTTCACCGTCGTGTTATGGCTTCCTATGTGGTTATAGCCGATTCAAGAACTGCAGATTGATACAATGTATTCAAATATTTACTTGCTTCATTAATTTTTCTATTAATATTTCACGCCGGCCTTATATTATTATTCAATTAACTCAATTTTGCGCTCTTGGAATTTTCCGCGAAAACTCTCTTCTTATTATCTATACATCACGAAGTACAATCTTTACGTTTAATGCATATGAATTTTTTGAAGAAAATCATTTCTACTATTCCGTTAATTTATAATCTTTTTATTAATTAATATAATCTTTTTATATGCCTTTTCATGTATGAAAATATAATTGGATCATGAATTCCTTTATTTTTCAACAAGATCTTTAAATTTGTAGAGTGGAATTTTTTTTTGTTTTGTAGAATTAAATAAATTAATAGGTGTTTACTTTTACTGCAGTATAGTTGTATTAGAGATTTTTTCTATACGCATAAAGCACTATATCCTAATTAAGTTTAAAAAAGTGTCAGTTCAAAATTCTTTTAGACCTCTAAAAATAATGCTTGTATATTAGGCCGATTTTTAAGAGAGTTCTTAAAACATAATAAACTATTAGTTTTTGATACGAGACCCGAAAAACCAAAATAGTTAGTATTTTTTTGCGCCACCCTACATCAGTATACATCATGACAAAATGATAATACAATATGCAACAAAATTACTTGCAATGCATTGATTACTGGTAATGACCCAACTTTCATGGCATAATGGTTTACATAATGGAGGCTAACTCGACAAACAATACCGGGCTTTCTCATAAAGCATTATTATATACATAATGGCGTGGCCATGTGCACACTGTACGCAGAGAGGACAGACGTTGACGTAGCGATTGTCTCGTGGATTATCGGAATTACTAGTAGAATCCATTCGTCATCCGCAATGGTAATTAAAGCGAGAACATTATCGTGGCAAATTGTATATACCCCTCATTGTCACGTGATATTGAGCTGTTGACGAAGTCAAACACACTTAGTCAAGTCAACTGAGCCCGCTAGCTGTCTTAGATGAATCCAAAGTAAACAAACACTAGCACCAACTCCTTTGTTTTGATTCTGCGCCAGTCTCGTCGTTTAATTTATCGTTAGAAACGTGTTCAGACGGCAGGGGGAAAAGCCAGTTTTTTTCCTTGTTCTCGTTGAGGATCCAGCTCTGGGGCAAAAGCAAGCAGAACTTCCATTATAAACTTCCCGTGTGGAGACGTATAAACGGAGTCTCGACGGTAGGGAATATAGTCTGTCGTCGGATCTATTGCTTATACCTGTCGGCTATGAAAAGTTTCCGCGGAATCGTGAGTCGCAGAGCGACAAAGATGCGAGGGATGAGAAATGCCACTTGAAATATTGTTAGAAATATTTTTACAGCGAAATAAATTTTTTTTTTTGCTCATATACATATATAGCTTGTTTATATTATTATTTATGGCGATTCGATCATGAATATTATGTTCTCACTTGTCATCTTTTATTTGTCAGACTCTCTGCGCGCAGCCAGTTCGATGGACGATGAAAGTTGTGAAAGTTGACGTGGAGCGAGCACACACGGGCCTTTAACTTTTAATCGTGCTCTCGGCGCGCATGTAATCGATCAAATATTTATGAGATTCATTCGTCGCTTGCAAGCAAAGCAATGGCCTAAATATAATGCTAATAAAATAATTTTTTTCCCCTACTCGTTCTCGGATATGACGCTGCACTAGAAATATATAATATTATTTTATGGCGGGATTAAAATTTTTGTTAAGTCTGGTACAAGCGAGACAGCCAACAGACATTAATTGATAGACATGCATGTCCAATAAATTATTTTGTGTATAGAGAACTTTGGAATTTTTATATGAAAACATTATTTTCACTAAAAATTACAAATTCTCTTTAAACAACTACAAAATTTAGCCATGAAAAAATTTTTTTTTCGAGTGAAAATTCTATTAATCTTTCTTTAAATGTATTCGCAAAAAATAACCTCGCACAAAATTTACCTTTTTCATGCCATCTTATGCTGTAATTAATTTTCACAGATTTCGTTGCGATATAACAAATTTTTCAAATATGTTTAAAAGTAAAAAACCGATTTTTATCATTGAAAAAAATTTTTATATTCAGTGATTTTATGATTTTCTCATTTCCTTTTCGATAGCCGCATTTTCCCATCAACTGCAGACATAATGAATCTTAATTAATAGGATATAACCTTGCAGATAATGACATATTTGTGTTCGTTATGGCCCTAGCAAGGTCAGCAACCATGAATAGGACCTAGACCACAGGCTTTATAGTAATGACGTCCCTTTGAGTACGATTTATACGTGCGTGTGGTTACCTCCGAGGAATGCCTATATCGATCTGCTCGCTCCACTCGCTCCGCGCTCAAGTTCTTAGTGACTTTATACACATGTATGATCTGTGCATCTGTATTCTTACTGCCTCTTGTTCTACTGACCCGAAAATTTTTTACGCGACGTTTTACAATTTTTATCGACTATATAAAAATATATGAATTATATACAAAGGAGAATATATATATTGAAATATTTTTATTGTCACTGCAGCTTTTCATTTCCTTCAATTCAACAGGAAAATTATAGAAAAATAAAATTACAGATGGTAATCAGATAAAAAACTGCAAAAATAAAATATTCTCATTCTCATATTCTCTCTCGATCAGAGTTTCTGAAAAAAATTGAAATACATGAAAGATTAAATGTTTATAATCAACTAATGCTGAAAGTTTATTAAATGACAATTGCAATAAATATTATTCATATTTAATTGTGTTTATGTCAACATTTTGAATGAAAATTTGATTCACATTAAATTTTTATTCATTTCAAAATTTTCGACCTATTTTTAATATAATTTTTTCGTTCGAAAAAAAATTTTTCCCAAGAAAAATATATTTTTTTACTTTATTTCAGGTAAGTTATTGAAATATACTACCTCACAAATTGGGGTAAATTGTGAGATTGAATTATTTTATATAGACTGGATTGTTGCGGACAAATGATAGTGATGAATATTTGACAGACTGTATACTGTCCCTATATACAATATAAACGCTTTTTTACGATTATATAATCACGCGACATATAACCTCGCTCTGCTCAACCATTTTCCGTTGCAGGTCACATGCAAGGGTTCACGAGTGTCGAAGAAATGAACTCGAGTTCTCGTCATAAACCCCATAGAGACCATCACTTGGAAAGTCATTCGCATGTTTTATACGACCGTAAATTCTCGCGTCATCTAGGTATTTATTATACGTGTATTATGGTGTACATAAACTATTTAACCAACTGCACCCACCCTTAACCACTTGTATAAAAATTAAAACCTTTATCTATTTCTAAAAAATAGGTAGATTTTTTTTCGACACAGAGATTTAGTTATTGTTCAATTTGGACTGGTGAATTTGCAGGTAATTTGATGTACACACGGATATACTACTCGAAAGAATGAGAAATAACAGTCGTCTCCGCTTCATTGAAGTAGTGCACTCCCCCGGGATGCGGCACAATGCGTGACGAAGAAGCAACAACACAGAGAGAGGGAAAAAGGATGGTGTGCGCGAGGGTCGAGCAAGGAAATTGTGTAATTTATTCAGTGAGCCGGGAGAGATCGCGCCCAACGGGCTCTTTCCATGCATGGCGCAGTAGGGGGCGCCTCGTTGCACGACTTGGCCAAAGGGAGAGGGCATTTATTCCGGAAATAAAACCTCTGTCGCGCGCACATTCAAGACGGCGGGGGCATCAGTTTGAGAAATATGAGCAAGGCAAAAGCTCAGCGCAAGAATCAAAACGCTGTTTTATTTTTTTCTATTTCTAATTAACGTACTTTGATTATTTCATATAACTTAGCGACAATACATGTATATAAAAAAACCGAGATGAAAAAAAAAATTAAACGAAAATGAGAGATATTATTTTAACTCAATCACATCTCCCACTTGCTCAGACCATTTATATTTTTTTTCCGTTTTTAGTTATTATGAATTTGTGGATTGCCGAACTATCGCTTTCACGACCGTTTTCCCGTTCTGTGGAAATTCCACTTTTATCATTTTTAAATTTGCACCAATAATTGTCAATATGCATATAGTTTATCACTAAAGTATTTAACGGAGCTTTTACGATGTTTTTTTTTCACTTTTATTCCCCAGCTGTGATTCCGACTGTTAATTTTTAAATACCCGAGCTCCCGAGTTGACCTTGGCTTTAGAATGGCTATTTCGTGGTAGTAGTTCGTCGAGTGACCTTCGCCGATTTCCTCCAGGAATGTTTGGGGACAATTAAATCACTTGTTAACACCCGGCCCAACTATTCAACGTCCCACAATCGATCGAATTAATTCCTCCATCAAACAAA
Organism: Macrocentrus cingulum; assembly: GCA_002156465.1. Taxonomy (NCBI): domain Eukaryota; kingdom Metazoa; phylum Arthropoda; class Insecta; order Hymenoptera; family Braconidae; genus Macrocentrus; species Macrocentrus cingulum. The sequence goes on along the minus strand of MVJL01000121.1, from coordinate 114,973 downwards.
ATACAAAATAATCAAATATAAAACAAAATTGTAATATATCGTTTGCCTATAAAACTAAAACGGTGCATCTCGTGTTAAATAGTTAAAAACAGTTTTCTAAGGATACGAGTCAGGCAGATTTTAACAAGGACCTTTTTCATAGCGGATAAAATTTTCTACAAAAAAGGTTTCGTTATAAAAATTTCTATTGTCAGTACTTTTAAGATATTTTGATTTGAAACAGCAAATTTTTTATATTCACACTTTGGGCTATAGGCACGTGATAAATTTTCATTTTGTCCGACTTATTTTTGGGGAAATGATTTAAATGAGTGCAAAAAAATGTTCACATCAAGTTAAAGTTGAAAAAAATTGCCTCATTCAGAAAATTTCGTTGTGGAAAAAAGAAAAATTGAAAGATATCCAACGTAATTTTTTTTTCTTGCGGGCACTCACGTAGGTGCTCAATTATGCCTCTTTTTTTGATACTTTCTTTCAGACAATGAATGATACTTTCTTTCAGACAATGAAATTTGGTATTTTTTGCTCGACCGACGTTTTAATTTATTATTTTATTTTTTTCACTTTCGCAGTCTAGACAGATTTGTTGGAATATTTTCCTCAACTTGCTGTCGCAACAATGAAATGGTACCTACGCCAACTCGGAATTGACGCGGTACATGGGACTTTTGTAGGTCAATATACTAGAGTATTCCTGAAGTGTGACACACGGTGACAATAACGCAGACGTTAAAGCGTTTATTGTAGGGGATAGACACGTGAGTTGGAATCTACGTGTTCTTATCTTTATACACAATTTAGGTTTTATCAACACACACTTTTTCGACGAGCAAACGACTGTGTTCACATTCTAACACGCGGATAGTTGATAGGAAATCGATAAAGACTAATTGAAGTCCCGTCGGGAGCTCGTTGAATCATGTCAACTCACTAGAAACATCGCTCTATTCATTCTAAACCTCTCTTACAAACACAACAATCGTTTTTATAATTTATCACTATTTTCCAAAACTCTTATTTTTTACTTTTTTGTATCAAAAACATTTTTTAATACATTTCTAGCCTTCATTTTAATGACAAAAAATCAAAAACTAAATTTTCCACTTTCTGATTCTTGCAAAATAGTGAATTTTGCTTCGATATTGATGGTGAATTTTTTTTTCTCGTAATTTCAGTTATTTAAATGATTTTTAGACTTAATTTCGTATATATTTTGATATGATCGACACATTTTTTAATATGCATTGATAGAATATTTTCTATTTAAAATTTTTTTTGGGAGCAGATAAAGGGCAGAATTTATTGCCCGCGCCGTATGCGGGAGGGAATTTGAAATTGTGATGGCTATGTGCTGCTTCAGACTGCGCACTGTTTCCATCAGGCAGTTCATTCTGTAACGGTACTCTCCCTGTGGATCACGCCGCCTAGCCAGAACGGCAGCGGTTCAGTGACCGACCGACCGACCGAGCACGTCGCAAGGAGGAAGGCGATGTACCACCACACCAGCGCCAGCCTTTTCTTCCCCTTATTCGTTTTTTCTTGTACATAATGCACGCGCGTTCGCACACTCATTCAGAATTTTTTTGAAATCTTCAGGATAAACTTGGAAATTTGTGGAAGATTGAAAAAGTTTTTACTCGACTGTGGAATTGGACCTTTTCTGTGAAACAAAAAAATTAATTTTTATAAATATGCAGTTTTTTTCAAGGCATCAAAAAATACCACTTTGAAATATTTCGCATAATAAAGCCAAACAATATTTTCTAAACATTTGGAAAATTATTCCATAGTTTTTTTACAATTTCTTTTTTCATACTAAACTCGACACATAATTCTTGAATTACTTATACTATACATAAATCAGTGTTTCTCTTCTTTTTCTTGTCCTTTCTATTTAACTTCCCTATCCATATAACATTATTTAAATATATATTTTTTACACCATTTATATCACGATTGATTTTTATTCCACACTTTTTACATTCGCACACTCTTTCATTTTTATTATATTTTGTTTCATAATATTTTCCTCTTTCTTCGAAACAACTCGAGCATGCTTCTGAGGTTCGATATTCATCCACATCAATTACTGTAATATTTTTATAGTGATTAAAAGCTTTTCTTAGGGCATTGTGTCTATAACGTAATCCTGAATATTTTAATTTGTTTTACGCATTTATACCATTGCCATAATAAATTAAAATTTTTCTTTCTTTGTATTCAAGCTCAATACGATTTCTTTTTCTTACTTTGATTTTTCTCTGTTTTTTTTCGCGATTTTCCTGGTCATAAATCTGTTTCAATAAATTTCTCCTGTGCATGTTTGCAGCCAAGAGCGCGAACGCATATACACATACGCAGACATCGTAAAAGCTCCGTTAAATCCTTTAGTAATAAACTTTATGCATATATTGACAATTATTAGTGCAAATTTAAAAATAATAAAAGCTAGTGGAATTTCCACAGTACAAATCGATCTTATTTGAATTTACGGTAAGAGATGATATAAAAATTGCAATTAATCGTCTATAAATAAATATTATGCGCATATAAAATAATTTCATCACGGCATCCACTTCAGGTCACTTATATATTTTTAAACATTGACAATAAAATGTCAATTTTCATGAAAAAAAAATGAAATCATTCAAAAAATAAAATTTACCCTCATGACCTACACCCCACGCGATGTTATGTCTCTCTTTGAAACTCGATATATTCACAAAAATAGATGGGGCTTTCAAATAACAACGCGGATCCCCTCGATTAATCAGAAAATTCAGCATTTGTGCGGTGAATATAGAAAAAATCAATAAAATATTTTTTAGCGAATAAAATTATCGTTTTATCACTCCGATTTATCATTCATCTATGAAATGAATTTATTAGTGCTTAAATTAAGCATCTTCGAATCAATAAATTATAAATAATTATTCTACTTATACTACGTATTGTATAAAAAAATTATCTTGCTTATTTAAATCTAAATATATCTTCAAAATTATAAGAGATAGAAAATTTTCTCAAGAGACTTTTTTTGTAGATCATTTTATTAGCTACATAAAAGGAAGGTCATATACAAAATTCGTCCATCTCACATCCTCCTTAAAGATATGAGCAATTAAGGAGTGTCCTCTCAACTTTTTAACGATACGTGTGTTATTAGAATAATTTTTTTATGCGGCAAAAAATTTTTTTTTAATAAATAGACGATGTCGCGTGGTGTATATTATGAGTGTGTATATTTACCACATCAAAATATTGGCATATTTTTTTACTCTGACCAGAACGCGGAAGAAATTGATACCGTCGGGTATTATAGATACCTCGAATGAGACAGGTACACAGAAGAGTTGGAGGAAGTTTGCTGGCTGGCGAATGACGGGCGTATAAATGCAAGGCCAAAGAGGGTTGTGTAAAAGCGAGTGGCGCGGGAAGGACGCGGAATAGTCGTGGGGGATGGACGCGGTTACCATGCCAACCATGGCTGGGCTTTGTCGACGCGTCTTTCGATGGATTGTATTTCCTTCTCTCTCGCTTCCGCGCCAACCCCGCCGATCCTTATCCAGCGGATGCGCCTACGCGATAGCTGTATGCTCACCTTTTTTATTTATCTATTGTTATATGACGCTCATAATATTGCAAATATCATTAATTAAAAGCCCTTTAAATCTCCATCGTTCGAATACCGCAATTTCTTATCCTGTTTTCATTTCTATCGGTTGAATATTTACGGCCGTTATGATGCGCATCTTTCCCAATCGTCCTATAAAAACTGAACTAGAATATATTTATTCATCTTAAAAGAATTTTTTTTTATCAATATTCAATATTTCCACTCCGTAAAAATCAAACTTTTATATTTTTTGTTTATTGGATTTATAAAATTTTATTTTATATCCATGTTTTTAAATAAAGTAGATATTAATTCTTGTTTTCCAGTGAAAAACGTGATTTCATGGACTTGAGTTATTAGTTTATAAATAAATTCAATTTGTTCTGCAGAAGTCGCATGAAAAATTTTTTTTTCATTATAATTCTTTTTTTTAGTACATGTGTGTTGTCGATAAGTAATAGAATTTAGTGATCAACGAGAACCTCATTTGCAAAACGACTCAATTAAGTTTCATGCTAACTTGTGACAGTAGAACTAAGTTTCGCGTTAAGCGACACGTAGTTCCTTTATACTCATGCTTTGCAACCTTTTGTTAATGAGGAGAAGGGTTGACATTAGTGTGTGTGTGCATGCGACTAATAGTGCACGGTTTTTCGGTTCTGTTCGCTCTTTTTGCTGCTTATGTTATAGCTAGAGCCCACGTCCGTCTTTGAGGAATATTGGTTTAAGAAAAGAGATTAGTAAAGGATGATGGTATTCTTATAAAGTTGAATCTCTGGGAGAAGTTCAACTTTGTAAAGGTATACAGTGGATATAAAACCAACAAATCTCAAGAAATCTCTATACTCTTTTTTGATATATTTACATTTGAGGGAAAAATTTTTTCCCTATTCACTATTAATATATATAATCGAGTATCCAATAAAGTAAATAAATAAATATCTCGGCATTATGCAATTTAAAACTAGAAACAAAATTGTTTTTTCAGAGTTTAAAGCAGCATGTGTCATTTGTTTCTCGGGTAAAGCTTTAAAAAATGATATTTGAAAATGAAAAAAAAAACATTAGTCGTTAATTTTGTTGGATATTGATTTTTTTTATCTCTCCCAGCCAAAGTTCAATGTCACTGTTTTTTGGATCAAATAAATAAATAAAAAAAAACATAGAGGTAAAAAAAGAAGTATTTTTGACCTAATTTAGTAAACGAGTAACTAAATAAACATCTCTTACTATCAGATTCTGTCAAAAAATCCAATAAAAAAATTATGTACACACGAGGTGCATGTTTTTTGTTTACACTCATTAATCATTTTTTGTCCTGCATGATGCAGTGTATTATGAGCTTCAATTATGTATTAAATGACGGTACAAAAAACTTGTATGACATTTTTCCGATAAAAAATAGTTGCTTAACGATTATCTTGATATACGAAAAAAAAACTTTTTATTTGTGAAAATTAAATTGCACTTTTTTTTTTTTAGAAAATCCGGATATGTCAATTAAAAATTAATATTCCGATATTTCCAACATTATTTCATATAAAGATACCTACAGAACACCAATATTTATATTTTTAATCATCAAGAAATTTTTTTTTTTAATCTTCTAAAAAATATTATTGATAAAAAATAAGCTTATACGATGGATGATAAAGGGAATCTATATTCCGGGGAATTACTCTTCGATTCAATAGGCAAGTCATTAGCGTTCACTTTTCCCAACGCTTGATAAATTATGATAGCGTTTACATGGTTAAAATTGTGCACGACCGAGCGTTAAAATATTCAATCCGACAGTCTAAATCCAAAAACATGGGAGTACATAATGTGCCAGATCAAAATCCATGTTTGCCCGCAGTCTACCTCTGGATATACACATAACGCGTGTTTATACGTTTATATATTTGATGCGAATAGAAATTTTTTTTAAGCACAAAACTTTGTTCATTATATTTATTAATATTTTTTTTTTCAAAACTGTGACTGTGAATGATCGTGATCCATCAATTTTCAATATCAGCTGCGACGAAAATAATGTTTGCCAGTGAGTAAAGGATATGTTAGGCAATCCCCACAGGGACGTGCATGAGACAGGGTGTGCTTTTGTCGAATCTCTTCTCTCACGTCAGTACGAATCATTGACTTTTGTGTACGACGTTTGACCTAGATCCAACTGCGACTTGCTCCTTCTCTATAAAGCCGCTCTACAGCGCATCGGGAAGAGGTCGAGAGATGTTTCTTTGCTCTCAATAGAACATTATTCGTGCACGCATGGACTGCGCGGGCACTGCTGCAATCTATTTGAAAGATTTTTTTTTTGAAAAAATTTTATTTCAACTAATCCACATAAAATAATTATGAGTATAATCAGTTTCTCATTGAAATTCAAAGTCGTATAATTAAAAATTAATGAAATACCATTTTTTTCAATACCAATTCTAATTACTGTAAGGATATCATTTAGAGGAGCTTTGAGCTTCGCATAATTATTGGAATTTAATGGCCCATAACCGATAAATTTATACATTGCGTTGAGTGATTAATTAATTAATTTATTGATCAATTACAAGATAAAGTTTTTGTGACTTTTGTATAAATTATATTGGACTATGAAAATATTTTCAGATTTTTAACTTTTGAAAAATAAGATAAAAATTCATTTAAAAAAATTCATTGAAAAATTAATGGAGCAATAAAAACGTTTTTGAGAATTTGTTTTTTGTTTTTTGTTTTTTTTTTTTTTTTGGAGAAAATAAAAGGTATATCGTATGAGATCTTTTATAGAAACGCTAGTGTTGTCTGTCGTTATTTTTTTGACACTTACTGAAAGCGACGTGACCTCATTTCAGTTTTATATCACCTATAAAATAAGAAGACTTCGCATTGGCTATATCAGTGGCACTGTAAACTCCGTTTACAAGAGTCTCCAAAAATTTTTATTTGGCCGTCTGTAATCGTCCACAAAAGTCTCTTTTTCAGTGAATAAATTTATATAATTTACGTAGAAAATTTTAGTACACCAGCAAGTAGAAAAAAAAAACAGTTAAACAATATTAACACAGTTAAAAGTACATTTTTTGCCGCATTCGGGCGATCGATTTCGTGAATAGTAAATTGTAGGGGCTGTAAAACCCAAATGTTCCATTCGTTTGTTTATTTACATTCACGGTTATTTTTTGTTTATAAAAGTATATATTTATACAACCAATTTTGATTTCAATCATGCACTTACATTTTTATATATCCAATAGTTCGGTTGAATTTTATTCATAGTCCCCAGATTGTGTTGTAGTATATATAGGCATTCTATACGATAGATATACAGAAAGCGTATACGATATATATTCAATTGGATTTATTCTATATATATGCTTTTCCTGTAAGATATATAGGTACTTCCGCATTTCCGTGATGTCCAGTAAAATCCGCGTTATTTCACTGACGTTTGTTTATATTTCTGGACATTTATTTCAGTCAGAGACAAAATGAACATATATGGACCTTATATCTATAGAAAATAATAAGTCAAAAAGTTTTATTGATTATTCGCACTGACAGAATTTATGCGATGTCTTCAAAACGACGCCAGGGGGTTGCAACTTTTTTGGATGTTTTTGTCATTACATTAAATTTAAAATTTTTGAGTGCACAGAAATAAATCCCATCTAACCACAATTTTTCCACATCATTAATGCTGGGTTGAAAATTGAATAGAATGCGGAAATTAAAGGCCTGAACTTGATTTGTGCGTGGCACGTGTGTGTAAAACTTGGTGTGTCGCCTCCTGCATACACGCAGTGTTTTACCATAGTTTTAAACTGACCTATCACAAATCGCGAGCATATTTACGGCTTTACACACCTCAAACTCTCAAGTTCAATTAAAACTTGGGACGAATATAGCTTCCTAAGCACTTGCGCGACTCTCGGTACTTATCTGCAAGGCACAGGGGCTGATAAACAAGCACAATTGCGATGAACAATATGCCGTCGACTAGAGGGCGCGCACGGATCTTCATCCTTCGCTGTCTGCCGCATTGACATATTCAGCCACGAATTTGCACAGATAATGAGAGATTATAGACTTTTTGCTTTTCGACACGCCTCGCAACTGATTGAAAGCCCGCGGCGGCAGGTGTGGTACATACATATACATATTATAAAAGAAAAAGTGCGACGGTCGGGGTCGGGGTGCACATGAATGGTAGGGAGGGGACGTAGATTCGTTCGCGTGTCGAGCTCACGTCGACAACACGCTTCACCTGGCAGAGCCTTTGGTACCGCAAGTGCTGACCTATCATTTTCTTTTTCGTCTCTGAAAAATCCCTCAGATGATCCGACTAAATATTGTAATTCACTCCAATGAATACAATATTTATAAAAATATATTCTTAATAAAAGTCGTAAAATATAGGCTAGAAAATAGGTCGACAAAAATAATTACTATTTTAAACGAATCACTATCATATCTTAGCAAGAAAAATAAAATTCTCACTTTAGTTATCTAAAAGTGTCTTGTGTGATAATTTTTTTTATATTCAATAACATTTTAGTTTTTTTTTTTAATATCACCAATGGCGGCGAATAATGATAAAGAATACGATGCATTTTTTACCAACTCTATTTTCATAATACTAAAATTTGATTAATTTATCATTGAAATGCTTAAAATCCTGCGCACTTCACTTTTAGATCAATGAAAACTTATAAATTATCTGTTTGCAATTTATGAAAAAAGTTATAAATAAAATGAAAAATTTTTTTTTAACATTAATACAGCCTGCGTGGTGTACTGCTACATAGTATGTATGCAGAGCCACAAAATATTCCGAGCAAAGTGCGAGGGAGGCCTCACGACAATGAAAAATCGTAGGTGCTTATCCGAGTGAGTATCGATCGGACAGCCCGGCGTGTCGCGCACACTGTGTGCAAGGTATACAAGGTGATTTGCGACTCGCCGACGGGAAGCGATACGATATTATTGGTCGAATTTACATGCATATCTCCATAAACTGCTTCTAAACACATTAAACCAATATATATGAACCTGAACAGAGTCGCGCAAATCAACTCGATCGCAATTATTATTGTATACCTAATTTTGCGTCGAAAAAAATCGGGCCCAGAGAAAACAGTATATAAGGAAGAAGTGCAGCAATGTGTTTTGCTTTGCTCGAGGCAGCCAGCGCGCCGCGGACTCGATGCGAATGTTGAATGGGAAAGCGAGGCTCTCTCCACTCGCGCTCATCGACTTGGCAACCGTGCGTACACAGCCAGTGCGACTCCTCTCTGCGCAACGTCGCATCGGCATCAGAGCCGCGACGACGGTATGCGTGAGTCGTTTCGTTGCTACTGGCGCGCGCCTGCCATGAGGTGCCGTTGTCGGTGGTGACGGTAAATCAGGTGCGGCCTTTCCGCTACGGAAATTTGCGGAAATTTCGTCCGAGTCGGCTTAGCATTTCGTGAATCCATCAACGGAAAAAATGACATCGGACATAATGTCATATTCATCGACGAGATGCGGCTCCTGTGAGATGTGAGCCAAACGATGCGAAAATTTCAGGTCATGTTTTACCTGTTTACAAAACAAAATACACAGTAGTAGCCGTTGAAAATTAATTACTCAAGGTGGAGGATTAACTTGTGCACACGCTGGCTGCTTCTCGCTGCCAGTGGTTAAGGTCGGCGCACAAGATATTTTCGCGAAACAGCGAGGAGAGACGACAACTTGTTGGACATTAATACGAAGAGCGCGAGCGAGAAACGCGAGAGGAGGGAGAAAGCGATCACGATGAGCGTGCGAAACTTTTCGTCGCGTGCGAAACTAAATGTCTTTCTCCCATCGAGAGAACAACACACAGAGGAGTCATTGCAGCCGGAAGCCGACACACAACACACGACGACGATAGAGTGTGCGGAGAAAGAGAAGCGAGTTTGAGCGTGTGTACAGTTGTACACTACGATTCTCTCGCGCGCGCAGAAGGTTTGTGTTCAGTGTATTTTCTGTTGGGAGGCGCGAAAAGAATCTGGAGGGCAACCGGATTTTTGTTTCATCACGTGCACCATCGGAAGGACAAGAAAATTTATTGTCCTGCCTCCTGGCATAGCGTAGGAAAGAATGCCCGGAACAGCACAATGACTTACACACCTCGTACTTCTTCCTATACAGTATATACAAGAAAAACAAAAAAACGTTTCTTCAAACAGATTCTTTCTTGGAATCTCGGATTTAGAGCATTCCTAACACTACTCTTTTGCCAACGGTACAAAAAAACAATTCTTACTATTGAGATTTAATGAAAAAAAAAAACATTGTGGCAGGTTATTGAAACTGGCGAGACTCTCGTCGAGCGAGTCGTGCGCACGATATTTCGCGGTATTTCCGATAAATGACCGCTATAGGTGCTCAAATAGAGGACGGAAAGTTTCCGGGCGGCCTCGCGTTGCGGGGGTATGGCAGAGCTATCGTCGTGGTACCGAAGTTGGCCGAACGGGCGTCGCGGTCGCTCGGCAATCAGCCGCTCGTCGCTCAGTCAGTTCGAGTCGGACCTCCGTCGGAGTAAGTTCGTGCCGCTCGTCGCGTGTCTCTTTCTCCCTTTTCCCCACCGAGAGTGTGTCCTGGAGTGTGCGCGCGGCAACAAGATATTTACAGTGAAATTGTGGACATTGGCAAAAAGTGTTGTGGCCGTAAATAGTTTGGCAGACATGAAGAAATACTAAAAAAAACAAGTGAGAGTTTAGCAGTGAAAAAAAAAACGAAACAAGACGTGAGGTTTGTGATTTGTGTGTTCTCTCTGATGTGTCTATTCTTCAACTGTCCATTTTGCGCGGCGATATCAAGTTAAAATCCGGCGCGTGTTGACGCTCGCATTTACACCTGTGCTCTCTCGCCCAAGTGCGATCGTGTGGTGAAAAGTAGGTTACCCCCAGTGCGTGTCCTTGGCGGGTGCCCGATACTCGGCATAACTGCGCTCGGACGGCCCAGTTTTATAAACGACGCGTATATTCTTTTACGTAACTACACGCCGTCAAAGTTTTTCGACGTGGGTCGCGTCGCGGCTATTTCTCGGGTGTACTCACCGTTTCGTCTCGTCCGTCGGCGGCGGCCACAGCACGAGACGCTTGAAAAATCCTACACAAACTACACAACAACTGTGTGTGGTGTGTGACAGCATTCTTGAGATATTGCTTGTGCGCGACCATCACGGCCGTCGTCGTCGTCGTCGTCGTGATCGTCCTTTCCCTTGTGAAAAGCCTTGCGGGAGGTCTTGACAAAAGACAAGTGGCGATTAGTGCAGTGTACGACGACTGTATTGACGTGTACACTGTTTGCTACTTTGGCTAATTAAATCATCATACACGATGACACAACACTGGGAAATATATTTTTGAGTCTGTCGTGAAATATTTGGTGCAATTTTTAATTATTCTACGGTGCGCGATGGCTGATGTGTCCAGTACTCGTTGAGACGTGTCGCAAAAGTGTGTGTGTTCTCTCTGGCTTTTACTCCGGCTGTTCGTGCGTGCAAGCTGATTTATTCAACTTGCTCCGTCTGATTCAGCAGGCCCGTGACAGTGTGATTTGTCAGTGATTCGACGAGCAAGTGATAATAAGTGTGCCCATGCCAATCTGTCCCTGGATTTATTATTGGATATATTATACGCCAGACGCAAGAGTGGCCCGCCGCCGTTTGCTCTACTGCAGACCAACCTAACGTCAGGCATCATTTAATGTGAGTCTATATAGCCAAGTAATATCATATCCTATGATCACCGCTGTTATTATTATTCGCTTTAACAAGTCTCAATGCTGCTCCCGCGGAAATCCCTCGCCGGCTCGCCGCAGCATTATCGCACATCGGATGCGCCATCTTGTTGTTATTGTCTGCGCGTTTGCCTCCATCTCCGCGTCTACTTCACCAAATAGTGTAACTAGGCATGTTCATTTATATTCAATTGCATTACTGGGCGTGTGTGAGTATTTCGAGAATTCAATTGAATCTTCAGCTAGAAGTATACGAATTAGAGAATTAAATGACCGTGAAATTACATTTTTTTTTTCAACTATAACTAACTCACTGCATTTTTTTCTTATGTGAGTTATTTGTTGATAAACTGTCGATAGAAATACTGAGAAATCGAAAATTGTTGTTGTTTTCCGTTGAAAAGAAATAAAACATTTTTTTATCACACGAAACTATTTGATAAAAAAAGGGGAAGAAAAATTTGTGCAGTTGATTAAATTATTTAAAAGTCTCTAGATGATTTATTAGACTTTGTTAGAAACTTTATTTAAATTTTTTTTACGTTTTAATTTTCTATGTTAAATACTTGGTTGATCTGAAGATGGTTATATTATGAAAAAATGTATTAAAAAAATAGTTAAACGATTTCGTGTGACAAACACAAACGGAGTAGACGTGAGAATTATACATAGGATAATTACCTCTTTGACGAGAAATTGAATTGGCCACAGGAGTTGGGGGAAAAGGGAATCGTTGCCTCAAGAGTCTCTTGGCAACCGACGCTAAATCCTAATGTTACGGCCACTATAAATCCACCGAGAGATATCCTCTCAGAGGTTATATTCTCATGCTATAGCCTGTGCCGCCCTTCGTTTCGTTTGATTTTGCAGACTTTGACTCGTTTATTTAATTTCTTTGATCTTTTTCACGTGTGCAATTATTTTCTGATGTTTGTGTGTGTGTTTGCAAGGACGATTTTCGCAGAAAATGAATAAGATTATATTCGATGAATGTTTTATGCTGGTGGTCGTTATGCCTATACAGCAGCAAATTAATCCAAAGTCGTGTTCCAGTAACCTGGTTACTCGCTGCATTGCCGCGATGGCTTTCGGTATGCGCTCTCGCCATTTCTCGCTCTTGTCAGGTTTTACGCGTGTGTATAGGTATATATGTGTGTATGTGCCTGCGATGCCTCGATATCCAGCGGCCCATTTTGTCAGATTGTGCGTGTCATTTGTCTGACACACGTTGGATTACTTGATTTATGCAAAATTGAAAACTCAATCATTCCAACTGTCAATCAGTCCCTATTGTCGAGTTATCGATGTTCGATTGCACTTTAATATGATCTGTTTGTAATTTAAACAACCAGAAATATGCTCGTCAAATATTTTGAAATGTTTTCGCCATCTATTGGTCATGTCTGAAGAATAAACAATAATCGCATATTTGTTTTAAAAGTTTATATTAGAGAAAAGAAGTATTATCAAATATATCATATATATCTAATTTAATTTTGATAATAAAGCTTGAAAACACTTTTTTAAACATTGGCAATTGAGTTTATCGAGTTAACGAACTCGTAAAACGGTTTTCCTGAGCTTCCATGTGGGTTTTTCCGATTTACAGATAAATATTTTCTCTGCTTAAGTAAATCAATTATAATTTTCTCCTTTCAATATGATTCATAGAGGTGAAAAAATGTGCTATTTGTTTGTTTTCATCGAATTTAATGATCAACGCAACAACTCTAAAACAAAAAATATCAATTTTACAAAATTTCCGGCGCGAACGTTTTTTATATTTTTTTTTTTTATCTCGATGATATACTTAGTTGGGTTTTTTTATGTTTGTTTGTTTTGATCAAGTTTTTTTGTTTTATCATGCCATTGAGCCCGGGGACTGACTAAAAGTTGTTTTTTATTTTTAAGTTAATGATTTTTTTCCGTGAAAATAAATGATACTTCATTTATTGAGAATTTTAAGACACGCGAATTTTTCTTAAAACAATTTTTATGTATAAACAGTCACTTGAACGTGGATAAAAAGAATATATTCATAAAGTTTTTTTTTCTACTGCGTCACAAATAATGCAGAGCTTATATATGAAAACATACTGCACGACATGCTATCTCTTCGCGAGTGCAAAGGCCGAACTTTCAAGAAGTCGCTCTCGCGGTATGTCGCGTGGAGACCTTCCAAGATAAACTTTTGTTTTATCTGAGATATATTTTGTGAATTATTTCTATTTATATTTCCTCATTTCTGCGCTGCAGATATTAGAATAAAAAAAAATTATGCGTGTTTTTTTTTTTGGTTTTGTAATCATTTATGCGCCATATCTCTCGATATGGCAATGTATTCGTATATATGTGAATGTAAATTTCGTGAGCTGTTGTATTCATCCGTTGCCGGAGGCCAACTGAGGGTGGTCGAAGCGACGTCGTGTCTTTCATTACTCTCGTTCGCCGAGTTTCCTTCAGAGTTTCCGCTACTCCTCCTTCTTCTCCTTCTTCTTTTATAATACAACTCCCATTGCATTTGAATGATCGATTTGTAATGTAGGTATTTGTGCGATAGATTACCCCAAATAATTATATTTCTTCAATCACTATATTCCAATAATTTTTCGAGGCCTATAATTTTTTTCAATTAGAACAATATACAATTACCCAATTCTTGTAAAAGTATAAGCTTTTAATGATTTTTTTATGACCGTATTTCAAATATTATTCATAATTCAAGTGATCGATTTTTTTTGTTATTGTTTATATTCTTCCATTAAAAAAATTATAGCCACATAATTACATTTTTCTGTGATGATCTGCTTATAGGGAATTTTTCGACATGATTTAAAAATTTTTTTTGATTATACAAATAAAAAAGAAATCTCCTTCATAAAGAAAGATTAATCTATTCATCATACAGAAAATTTTGATTATTAAATAATAAAATTTTTTTTGATAATAAATTCTTCATACAAAAAAATGCATATTTTTGTTTTTCCATTCATTTTTGTAACACCGATCACTTGCAGTATAATTTTGAACAATGAAAAAAATGTAAAATTCATTTAATAATCATAATTGGATTTTTTTATCAAGTCGTTATCGAATATAAATTTCTTTTGCAGAGAAATGTATATGCATGTTGATACATCGAGGCTAATGATTCACAACCTTGGCCATTTTATTCACATATCACCTCACGTGATGACAATAATAATGTCATACGACAGAGTTCTATTACCTCACGTTTTTTTATGCGCCTGTACATATGATGAGCTATAGGAATATAAATATGAGCAAGTAATATTTAAAAAAAAATGATACAAAAATCTACTATACACGCATATAAAATGCCATCAGAAAGTAAGATAAATTTTGTATGCGAGAAAACATCTATATTTAGATGCGATGGCGAATTTAATAAAATTCACTATCATTCGTAAAGGAAATAGAATCGACGCGTTGCTGAGGAGTAGTTGGATATAGAAAAATTCTGCAAGACGCGCGATCGATATATCTATCGATGAAGTCTCCAGGAGAGTGAGTATAGGTGCAATATTTATGACGCACTTTACGATCTACTGTGAGTTCCAGCATGGATATAGAATATACATGCTGTCAAACACGCCGCTTGTCCAGTCAAGGCCGTTGATTATTGACAATCTTGTACAGTAAAAATTGTTCACTTGTATTTTTGTCAAGGGAAATCTTATCTTTAGTAAAATATATTATTTTTCGGTTCAATTACTCTACATAAATATGATCTACATAGATTAAAACACAGTGAAAGTAGGTATAAGTACTTCTACTTTCATTTTATCGATCTGAGCAGCAAGATAGAGATGTTTTTAGTTATATATCTCATTAACTATTGATATTAGATAAAAAATCATAGAGATCATTTTTGCTCTAAATTTAATTTTCTAACTTTTTTGTTCAAAACTTTTTTTTCCAAGATTGATAGTTTCAAAGTTATTTTATTTTAAATATGCAGCGATGCTGAAAAGTCGCCTGACCGTTTGTATTTCACCTATACATATATACAAGTGCCTGAAAACACTTGAATTCTTTGTTGTTATAGTGGGAGAGACAGAGAAAAAATACGAAATTAAAAAAAAAAGTGAGAGGCAAAAAAGGGATTCATTTGAGAGCTGTTGTGTGTGTTGAGAGCTGAACTCGATGCCTGACTTCATTCTATGGAATTCTAGATCTTTTTTTCTCTCACGCGCTCTTGCTCTCTGGTGGTGGTGTGCGGCTGCTGCTGCTGCTTAGTTTCTTCGGCGACGACGTATTTATTTGAAGAGGTCCCGGCTGGGTCTCGAGGATTCGTTGATCCTCAAAGACTCTCAGTTTTTCTCTTTCTCCGTCTCTCGTGTGTCTATTGCGTGGAGTACATATATATGAAACGAGCGTTTCTCCCACGTCGCCTTCACCTCTCGCTCGCAATATAAATCTTGACCGCGCGACGGTCTCGAGTCGAGCCACAACGAGAGACTCACACACACACACTGTTCTCTTTTGCTTGAATTAACGCATCGCGTGATTCCATGCAGTTTCAAGCATGCTGTACTCTTTTTTAATTCTGTAAAACTAAGAGAATTATTTTTATTGCTCGTTAAACTTGTGTTTTCAAGTCATTTAATTTGTTTTCATTGCTTTTTACCACTTACTGATATTCTGATAATTGATTGGAATTTTTTTTCGAGCTCTATACTCTCTCGCGATATAAATTCCGCACTCTGATGATCATTCAGATTGTGCGTTGGTCGTAATTTTGATGCAGAGACAATCATTGTGAATTGATGCTATCGGATACGTTTCTCTTTTCTACTCGTTTTCGCACTCGCGTCCAACTACGTGACCCGCAGGGACAATGTGCGCGCGCTCTCTGATAAAAAAGGGTTGCCATGAGGGAGAGAGTTGGAAAAGAACAGTGAGTAAGAGTGAACAGTTCTGGCATATGGGATGAATATGAACCGATGCGACAAGAGCCATCAGCTCTACGAATATTCGTACTTTTTCAATTTTTTTCTCCCCCTTTGGATTTTTATTACTACTTTTTTTTACATACATCATCAAGCGCGATTTTTTAGTTGAGTGGAAAAAAAAACATTTTGCAGTGTTTTGCCTGAGGATATGAATTTTATTTTTGTGAAATTATCATGAAATTTACGCACGATATATCGATGAGAAGCCAGCATATAATTTCGTGGTATAAATAATTTCGTGAATTGAAATAAACGATGTGAATTGGGCGGAAAAAAAAAAATTTATCCATATCTGACAGCTTTTCATTGGATTATGCATATTATTTATAATGTAAATAATTTCAATGTTTTTTCCAATTGAAAAAATTTGAATTTCAATATATTGGTGGATAAATTTTTTTTGATTGATATATGTGCAATTATTTTTACATCTCTATGATGATAAAAATATATATGAAATATTTATACAATGAATTTAAATGCTTTGAAAATTTTTTTTTCTGCATCGAGATAATTTTTTATCGTATAAATTAATGTTAAATTTTCGAGTAGAAGAAAAAAAAAATGTTTTCCGGGCAGTAATATATCATTTATGGCTGTGTAATAAATTGAAATTGTTTCTTTTTTTTAGGTTAAGGGTGTATAATATAGTTTGGTTGATTTATTTAAAATGGAAAAAAAATCGCAAAGGTTATTTAATTTCTGGTGGTGAATTTAAGATGGAAGGTGTAAGTAGTACAAAGTCTTGAGTTATTTTTCTACAGTAGAGTGTGTAGAAAAACGGGTTTTCGGCGTTCGGTCGTGTTAGCCGCGTTAAAGCTAGACAAGTCCGGTTCACGGAGCCGAGAGCATCAGAGTAGGAAGCGGGGAAAGAGCACACGGTTCACATATAGAAGGGTATTAAGGTGGGAAGGGACGTATAGTTATACAAGGGGGTGGATGCAGCGCCTGCTCTGTGTCGTGTGGACATGACTTTACCTCTCTCTCTCTCTCACACACACATGCGGGTGTATATGTGCGTTGCATTGTGTTCCCCCTTGCCAAACGAAGCACAACGACCGGAAAAGCACGAGCGGAGTGGAAAATAAAAAAGCTCTCAGCGTATAACATTAAAGTTGCCATCACGTGGTCACATTTTCTCGCAAGTCTTGAAACAAAAGAAGAAAAATGAAAGTTACACATTTTTCCATTTTTCAACGTTCTGTAAATCAACAAAATGACTATTTTTTTTTCGACATCATTAAAAATGATGTCTAGTGCAAACATTGATTTATTTGCATTGTTTTTATGACAAATTTTATTTACCGCTTCACTGTTTGTATACACACCCTCACATTTGTTATAAAAAGTAATTTTTTTAAAAATTTTCTTTGTGAAATTTCCATTTTTCTTCAGAGTTGTTTTTACAAAAATTCATTGGTTTTATCGCATAATGAAATAAGAATATAACTTTTCGGAATTTTTTGGGAAAAAAAAAACTATTTGTAGACGTTCTCAAATTGTTAAACCGTATACTGTAAAAATTTTATTAAAGTATTAAACCCAAAAATGTTGAGTAATATCTGCAAAATTTTTATTCATTGGCGTGATATGAAGAAAAATTGAAGTGGAATAAACGTCTTGAGGGATTTAAATGATATATAGGCCGAAAAAAATCCAGCATACTCCCTGTGATTCTTGAGTAAAAAAGATATCCGTGTTTTTGATTGTTGAAATTTGTTCTTATGTATAGGTTATTCATGTAATATTTATCGCGCGATATGATTTAATTAAAAAGATAATAATAATCTATGAAAGATAAGAAGTAAGTTTCTATTTCTTCGTAATGAAATTACTTTTCGTCCTATTAAATATTATATACCAGGGGGAATCTGTAAATTTAAGAAATTTCCGACCACGTTGAGGTCATTGCAACGTCACTATCTGTGCCCGCGAGTGAGCTACCATACAGAACATTGCGAAGGCGAATCGCAGATACGACGCGATCGTGACGCAAATGCCAAATATACACATTGGCGCGAGCGCGCGCGCGCTGAGAGAGTTTGCGTGCGAAGAAACGGGCGTTGCGAATAAGAGTGTAGAGAGTATAAAGAAGGAGGAGTAGGAGCGGTCGATACTGCTCGTTCGTGCGTGTGCCTTAAACCGGCAACTTTGGGCAAGTTAGTGCAGACGAAGCAAGTCAGGCGTACACATGCACATATAATATGCTGCATATACGTATATATCGCCGGTGTCGTGAGTCTGTATGAAGGTGACATCACAGCGAAAAAGAGAGTAACGCGATTGCGAATGTTGTGGGAAGAAGAAGAGAATAACTATACAGTACTCTCACTCACTTCGCAGACGTCACTTCACTTCCTTATCGAACTTTTCCCGGCTCTCAGTGTAAAACTGATCGCAAGCGACAGAATCGCTTCAGGGCTTCCAGTATAATCTGGATATTATATTTCGCATCGTAAAACTTATTTTCAATTTTTTACTATCGCCTACTTTTTTTTCTGTAAAATCGGAAAACGGATATATAATTATTATAATAATCAAAAGTTGAATTCAAATATATTTTTAATATCGAAAATTATTATGGATATTCAATCACGTTTTCATTTTGTGATGTCATTTTTTTATGTGACAAATGCAACGATAAAGATTAAATGAAATGTACTTATATATATACTTACGTCAAGACGTGTCTTGGGTATAAATAAAGTCATTGCTCCAGTTTTTTCTTTTTTGGTCTGCATTTATTGCAGAATTTTCTCATAACGTTTCTAAGGCTTCAAGACCGGGAATAAAGGAAAATTTTTATACTTACACAATTCCTTGGCATACACATATGTCAGAGAATAGTAACTACAATATTTATGTGTAATAATAATTCGTTAATTTCATATGAAAAAAATCACTCTATATGTTCAAAAAGTCTCAAAACTTTTATTTTTATTTTTCTAATGCATTTTCTGTAAGGGATTAAATTTCCTTTATCATTTAACCTTAATAACATTTTTTTCTTATCTCGTATACTTATATGGTTACCGTTTTATCGAAAAATTAAAGGAAAAAAATTATGTACGCTCTTCATCTGCAATTTTAGCACAATTTAAGTTTAAGTAATAAAATAGGGTAATTTTTTTCGTTTTGAGAAGAGAGAATAAACCAAAAAATTATTTGGATTAGTTTCAACTGATATTTAAAGCTTGCTTGATAAATTGATTTATAATAAAATTAAAAAAAAAGGATCGAAAAGATATAAAACAGAAATTTGATTTTTTTCATAAATCGTATAAATTATTGAAGGAAATAAACACGCATGTATTTTAGAAACGTGAGATGTACTATACTTGTAGGAATATATGTATCTAATTTAATAAGAATGCGATTGACTGCGACTGATAGTGATATTGTATATGATATTGAGGATAGTCAAGGCCACGAACCTTTGACAATTTCCTGTCGCGCCGCTCCTCGTGTGCAAGCGTCGTGCTCAAGGACAGAGTTTTGCTGACGTAACGGCGCGCAACGAGGTCGCGAGAATTGCAGCAGCACACGGTTTTGCAGGAGTGTTTCCCTCTCGTGTAACTACAATATACACGCGCACCTTGGATATTTTTTACTCGTTATCGGCATATTGCCGGTGAGCTGCACTTGCGCACGCTGCTGCCCTGGTGGCATCGGATATTAATTGAGGTGTGCTTCAAATTTACTCGACTTTATTAAACGTTTGATTCGGAGCGGGTATCTAGGTGGACAGAGGGGTAAAAAATTTAATAGCACCCGCGATTGCAAAAGAACAAGTTGGAGATAGAGAGTAGAGAGGTCGCAAGGTCGATCGACGCTCAGTCGACCGACAAAGTTGTTCGATTAGCGGGGTTTTGTGCTCGAGGCGTAATTATCCCGAGAAACGGTACAGCCACACTAAATTGTTCTCACTCTCTCACGTTATGGCCCCGCCGGGACAAAAGCCCAACGCGATCAGCTCGATCGCAAACCCGTTCCGCCGGATATCGGGCTCGTTCGCTCGCTCTCTCACTCAACTGTGTTTTGTGTCTGTTGGATGGTTTTAAAGATCCGGCGCAGGATTTTGTCCGGGTTTATATATATTGCGTGGCTGAAAATATATATTTGCCGTCTTTTGTTATTATTCTCCATCAGCTCTCTTGGTACGCGCACATGAATTAATAAATAACATTGGTTCACTTTGCAGTGAGCATTTATTTACGGAATGAATCGGGTCAATTAACTCGACAAGCCGGCTTGTCGTAAATTTCTCGCAGTTGATCCGCACTCGGAGATTGTATTGACTTTCTTACTAATGATCTCATCCTTTGCTTAATCATTTTTTCGGATCTTTCGTGTTTGCCGATTTATTCTGAAAGATTTTTGCAACAATTTTTCTAGCAGATTCATTTTTTTTTTCTAAAAAATTATCGTTTTCATCTCGAATTGAGGAACAAACTTTTACTTACTCATTTTTCCCCAATTTTCCTATGTTATTTTGTTTTTGAAAATGTTTCTTATTAAGTAAAATATTTCACTATTAAAAAAAAGAAATTTTCCAAATACCTACCTAGTCCAAATGAATAAATTAAATTTTAAATAAAGGTGCGAATTGTAAGAATCATACAATATTCACAAAAAAAATATAATAATAACATGCAACAAAATGTTACTAAAAAAATACACTCGTATAAAACCTGACCCGAGAGTATTTTTGGAATTTTGCGAAGGATTGCACGTTGAAACGAGAGATTTCCATATTATATACACAACGTGAGTATAAACCATATGTGGCGCGGTGGTTTTATATATCTTTACCCTTTGCACATCAGGTGGCGGACAGTATAATACTTAGATGTGCAAGCGGAAATATACATTGACAATAAATATGGGAAAATTGTAAAACGCGTCGATTTAGCATGAGTATTAGAGTTTGTGTGGGCACGACCGAGCGAACGTCTACATCACCCTCTGCATTCACAAACGAGGAGCGAGAGAGCCGTCGGGTGTTTGGGCTGTTCAAAAGCACTACTTTCCTCCCCCGCCATCGACCCGTCAAAATGCCAGGGCGAGAAACGTTCGTGTGCAACGTGAGCCGGGGCACAATGTTGGTCGTTTATGTCTGGAGGGTTTGGGGCCCGTTTCTCTCTTCTTCTCCTCTGATGCCGACGCGCCACGACCGAGAGCACAGGGAGTTTACAACTGATGATGCAGCCGCACCCTCAAGGCCCGTCGCCGCTCATTCCCCGCTTGCTTCACTCTCCCTATTGCCTAGCGAGGACGTCGACCCTTCGCCACGGGAAAATAATCGTCCAAACCTGCCGCGATTACCCGCCTGATTTCATAAAATCCACCCCTAATTTTTTCAGTCTCTCTCGACGTCTTGTACAGTCAAAACTTTTTAATATTCTTTTATTAACTCCCAAATTTTTTTTTTTTCTCGAGAAAAAATTTATTGTACCAGTTGTAAAGATATATATTTCAGAGTCTGTCCGAAAAGTGAGATTGACACAAGATAAATATTGATTTATTGTGATTGTTAGCTTTTTTTCTTTGAAAATTCAATCATGTGTTTACACTTTTAAGTCGCTTTCTTATTTCTTGTTTTCTGATGTTTTTATTTTTTCCGGGCTTTTTTTTCTCAACTCCTCGCGTTCTCTCGTTTTTGATCCATTGTGGCAGATAGTCAAGCTTCCATACACAGAGAGTGCACGCTCAGAATAATTAATCAGAGTGATGGTAATAATGGCGGGAAAAAAATTATAGCGCTGTGTTATTAGTTGGATATCTGTTCTAACTGTATTTACTGGCAGATTTTAGATGTCCAACTAATCCATCAGGTTATTTTTGGAATAAATTGTCTGATATAATTTTTTTATTTTATTTAAGTTGGGAATAAGTGGAATGTTTTAAATAATTTTTTAGAGATAAATAATGTGGTTAGTTTAGACTGATAACTGTATACATACATTCATTCATTGGGTTATCCCTTTAGACGTTTTTTTTTTTCTTCAGATCTATTTGTAGAGTTTACTTTTACGTAAAGCCCGCGAGAGAAAAGTGGGTGGGAGAAAAGCATTGTTTTCTCAAGAGAAATGTGTCCTTTCTCTTCTCGACAACTCTATAAATTCGTGTGTGTCTTTCTTTCTACTCACTATTTCCACACGACGTTCTCCTTTGTCCTCTCTAGTCGTCGTCGTGCTCATACATTTTTACCGCCATTTTCCTTACAAAAAATTCCATTTCACATACAATCTTCCGTTATGTTTTTTTTTTTGTTATTCGTCAACGCTCCGATTTTATTTTCACTTTGACATTGCTCAGCAGACACTCGGGAGTTTCCTTGAATGAATTATTTTCCTTTTGTTTCTCTTTTAGTGTGAAAATTTTCAAGTATTTGATTTTATTGTTACACCGTGTGATTTTCAACAGTTATGATATTGACAAAGATTGATGCGGTTATCGATGACGCTGGCAGACGGCAAATTTGCGAAAGTCTGCGGGTTCAAACACGGAAACGGCTGACGGCATCAGGTCGTGCCGATAGCGATGGTATTATCGATTCCGTAGAGGCGACTCTTCCCGTACATGCATGTATATATATATGCATTCATACAGTGTATACGTACTGACGCTATAATAATCCTACCCACTATATGCCCACTGCCCTTTTTGTTCTCGCGCCCTTCCGCTTTGCGTTTATATTTCTAACATGACTTTTGTATGCGATAATACATTCTGGAATAAATAACAGCTTTTTTGCTGTTATGTATTTAATCCCCTCGACACGAAATCGGAAAAATTATTATTATCGAACTAGAAAAAAATTATTCTTAAAACTTTAAACATTTAATAATTTGAAATTAAAATGTTATAAAATTTTTTTTTAAGAATAATTCATTAAAAATGTTGAAAAAAATTCTCATGAGTTTTTCAATTTTTTATCAGTTAAATATGTTAGATATTTCTAAAAATTACCAAATTATAGAAAATAATTGACTTGAAAGAATGAAATTTTTTAATACAAAATTTGTTAAAAAATTTTATTTATTTATATTTTTTGCAATGTCTAAATTTTTACTGTCGTTTTTACAATAAATAATGTATTAATTGATCAACATTTGAGGATGAAAAATTTTTTTTTCAGAGTTTCGTTAATTGGTGGAGTTAAAATCTCTTGACTGATTAAATAAAAAAAAAGTGAGTGAGTTTTTTTCTGAAGGGTTAAAGATTATTTTATTAAAGGTACTTGCTCGTCAAGTTGTTTCCATTTAAATGTTTCTGTCTCATTGAATTGGAGCGTAATGAGTTGGCGGATGCCACGAGTGGTTTCAAGAGTGCGGCCAGTGTTACTCCTCTCGCTTCGCACACGTCGAGGTTATAAATAGTTTCTCCTGAGTATATATATATGTATACGAATTACCCCACCATTCTATGCTCTCGAGTTGGCTCTCTGTTCGCGCCGACTTTGCGAAATGAGCGGGGCCTGGCGGAGGAGGTGAACGCGATATAAACTCAAGCTCAAACGAATGAGACAAACGTGGATAAGAGAGAACAAAACTTTTTTTTTATACTACTCACACGTTTCTCTCTGTGCTTTCGAGTTCTTGCGATTTTCTAATTCACAGTTGTACTCTTCCTCTTTGAACCCCTTGTTTTACCCGATGAGTGTTTGCGCGCGCGGACAGTTGAAATATTTTCACCCAACTTTTGCCTCCCTTTTTTCCTCCGTTTCATCAGCGCCGACGTTCATGGGCGTTCTGCAGCAAATTCTAGTGGCATCATATGAGTGTGTATATAGACATTTAATGAGGGGTTGCACGGTTGTATATGTATATAAAGACGTAATAAAGGGGTTTGTAGGAAAGAAATGTAGTTTATAAGAGGTTAATAAGTGCAAATTATGCCTAAATTCACTCGAGGCGATGTATACACGTTCCCTTTTATCACAAATATTTTTTAAATTACTTGAAAAAATTTTTCTCTGCAATGTTTTTCTATTTTTTTATTTATATTTTTATTTATTTCTTTGTTTCACGTTGTTTAATCCAAATGTGCGTATGTTGAAAAAGGTTCATAACTAGAATGAGTTTTAGTCGATTTCGTTGCGATAAAAAAAAATTTTTTTTTTTGAAATTTTTCAAAGGGGGTATCCCTTTAAAATTTGGCATTTTTCGTTATTTTTTTGATTTTTGGATGATAACTCAGTAAATACGCGAGATAATGAAAAATTTTACTGAACTTAAAATAATCCAGAGCAAATTTCCTACAAAGAATGTTAAATAAACTTTTTTGTATTATCCGTATTTTTTCAGATATTATCGATTTTTGAAAATTCTTATTCTTCAAAATATCTCAAAAACGAAGCAAAATATGAATAAAATTTACTCGATGTTTTTTATAGGAAATTTAATTTCCTTAAATTTAAATCGGAGGACATTTTCCGTTATCTCACGTAGTTACAGAATTATTGATAAAAAACCAATAAAAATTACAAAAATACGAGATTTCCAAGACTCCTTGGAATTTTCGACAATTGGAAATTTTTATTTATACAATTTTTTTGCATTGGCTCTTATCTACTTTATACTATTTCTTTATTTTATTTTCTTAATTACTTTAAAGAG
Source organism: Macrocentrus cingulum (assembly GCA_002156465.1). Taxonomy (NCBI): domain Eukaryota; kingdom Metazoa; phylum Arthropoda; class Insecta; order Hymenoptera; family Braconidae; genus Macrocentrus; species Macrocentrus cingulum. The sequence goes on along the minus strand of MVJL01000121.1, from coordinate 89,996 downwards.
TTTTTTTGTTTGAATAAGAGTTGTAAAAAAATCGTCATATTCAGATATATTTATGTGTCTGTATAAGCTACTTGCTGCTGCAGAGAAAGTTTTCAATGTGTTTTATATTTTCTCCTCTCTTCCGTAAACTCGCAAAACACTTTTCTCGTTTATGCATCATAAAATTTATCTTCTTGTGTATTTAATTCCATTTATTTCTCCCCATTTCTCTGGCGCCTTTTCTAGTTTTTGTTTTTGTTTTTGTTTTCTAAGTATTTTAAACACGCAATTGAGAGATGAAATTTTTTACTTTAATTAGCATTTTTTTCATAAAAATAAGAAATAAATAGGATATGAGTAAAATATGTGAGTGTGATGTGTGTGCCTGTTTTTTTGTCGCTTATTATTGCGTCTGGTCTGGCAAGTTTGAAACCAACTGATTATTTGTTTTGCACGCGAGTTTGTGCGAGACAGAAAAGATTTCTATTTATAGCAGAGGCTCTCTGCTATTTTTCGCGATGCTAACTGCGTACTCGGCGGTGAACCTAGGAATTTTTGTACATCGACCCCGTCGAGAACATGCAAAAATATCATTAAAAAAAAAATCACATATTTTATTAACTATATTATTAATTTTTTGCAGAAAAAAATTTCAATTGAGTATTTGCTTTATCGCTTTTTGACAATCGTTGGCGTTAAATTATTAGTATTTTTTTTTAGAGTTAAAATATTCCAGCTCACGATTGATTTGCCCGGCGATAAGTCAGCAATTTATTTTTCTCACAATTGAATATTCTAAATTTATACATATACAAAAAAATAAAACGAACATCCAGATGGAAAATTTTATTCAGTTCTCTGCGCGTCATTCAATATTTAATTCTGATTATAAGTATAGAAATTTTTATACTCCTCTCCAATATCACAATTAATTTATCTTAATCGTGGAAAAATCATATTTCTATAAAATTGAAAAAAAAATTACAATTCCGGCTGAAAGATTTAATAAAAAAAAACTTTGAATATTATCACTTCAATTATAGAAAATTATTTTTATACAAAATTTTTATTTTGTCATATGATTTATTTTTTTAACGGATCAACATCTAAGAATGATGGTAATAAAATTGATAAGGAGTTTTATGATGAATTACATAGAAAAATTGTTGGTTCGAATTTTTGTGAGTCGAAAAGGGTCGATGTAAAGGTTTTATTTGGCCTCAAGACTTCATTTATACGTATTTTGTTCATTTATCGATGTCACAGTAATGTAAAGTATATATCCATGGTAAATTAAAGGACGTGAGAGGCCGCATAAACACTCGGTTGCGGGCTGTAGTTGGATGTTGAGTATTCGCAAAAGCTGAGGAAACCGACGGTGAAGCGACAAACCGACTATAAAGCAAACGAAAGAAAATTAAGGGACTGTGGAACAGGAGATCGACTATTTACCTAGTGACTATATAGTACACGAGTCTTTAGCGTGTACTTTTTTTATTTGCTATATACGCAATAGCATAGAATCGTCGTGGTGCAGCTCTCACAGTTCTCAGCGGTAGTTTTTCTTCGTGTCTAAGTGTTACACAATGCATGAGCGACCCTCGGAAAAGTTATATGTATCCACATTTTGTTTGCACGTATCACAGAAAATACATTTTCCTGTTGACTTTTTTATTCTATTGTGTCGCCACACATATGTGTCAGTCAGGATTTATTAATCGTGTATAGGACGATTATATATTGATTGTAGTGTGTTTAAAATATCCTCTTTTATCCGCCGGGTCACGTCTTCATGGTCAACGTTGTACGAAGTAGGTCAACTCGTAATCGATTCTCAGCACACTCTCTTGGGGGACTTGGAGAGTGTACACGCTGCTGGCAAACGTGGCTAACGTGTGATATCTCGAGAGAAAGCATCGTGAGCGACGTTTGAATTAATTGAACAATTAATTTGTTAATTAATTAAAAAATTTTTTGTGGTTAGTAATAAATTCTTTTTACAATTAAAAAAAAATAGCTTAATGTAAAACTGAAAAAATATCGTAAAATTATGAAAATATCAGTATTAACATATCATTTTCGAATAAAATTTCGAATTTTAAATTTAAAATGCAAATTTTATAAATTGTAAACATGTTAAAAAGTGTTGAAAAAATTTTTGAAAATTAATTTTGAGTTTATTCAACGAAAAAAATCAATTTATTCTCTTAGTGAAAATTTGATTTTGGGTTGTAGTTCGCAAGAAAAAGGTTTTTTTCGAGTAGAAATAATATCGACAGTTTTTACTGATTAAAATTTGATAAATATATTTTTTTAAAATTATGTTAGGACGGATGAGGATGGATAAAAAAAAATTTAAGTACAATTTTTTCGTCGAATTTTTTTATTTTTGTATTTTGTAATAAAATTTCATTGCAGAATTAGTTGGAAAAGAGGGTGAAATAAAGAGGGTGAATGATAAAGAGGTTTTAAGGGAAATTTGTAGTAGATATTCGAAAAATGGTTTAATAAAATATTTTGATGATGAGAGAGGACGCGAGAGATAAAAATTTCGATGCTAGTGAAATGATAGAACAGATGGAAAAGAGAGGGATCAATGGTGTTGGCGGACGGATGAGCTTTCTGCTGTGCTGGATGTCAGTGTGTATAGTGGTGGTGGAATACACCTAGAGACTTTCGATTACATGGGTGGATCACAGCTGCTGGAGAAATTGACGTTGTGTGCGGCTTGGCCAATAGTTGGCCAATAGTTGGCCGACGATTCCCGTGAGATTTTCTGTCGTATTGAGACCGTCGGAGCGAGGAACAGAAACTCGACTTGGGTTTTATCTATATTGATATCGATTATATATTTTTTTATCTTGTCAGAGAGTTCAATTTTCTACGCTTTTTCCAATCAACAATCGAAATATATTTTTTTAAATATATAAGCACACAATACAAAATATAAAAAAATTTTATTCAAATTTTTTATTTCCATTTTTTTTACAAGGTTATTCTTATTTTGTAAAAAAATTACTAAATGACGAATACGTTGAAAATTAATTTTTCAACTAATCAAAAATGTTTTAGAAAAAATTTAGAGTGATTGAAAAATCAATTAAGCTATAGTTATTGTTTTTAAGGTGTATAAAGAATTTTTTTAGTTTATTTTTCTCACAGCATCTTTATCATTGTCAGGCTGACACATTAATTGATTCATGCATTACTTGTGTTGATGACAAGTCTCGGCAAGAATATATTTTAAAAAATTTCGTTTTTATTCTTTTTTGTTCGCTTTATTAACATAAAGTCAAACTTTTCCAATTCAAAAATTGTTGCAGTAATCACAAAATTCAAAAATTTTAATTATCCTTATACACGCGTGAAATTTCATTTTTGTTTTTTCCTCTGCTCCTCCATCATGTTTGATAAACTGTATACTAAACTGTTTGTCCCCTTTGCAAACGATCAATTACCTATGTATTTGCACAAATTGAACGCGTAGCCCACGGGTATTGCGTGATCATACATAAATTATGAGTTACAATTTCGACAATTTACCCATCAATAAAGTCGTAAATATTCGTCAAATATATCGTATCGATAAACTACACATGCTTTACACATAAAATAACTTGAAAAATTTAATTTACAATACCGTGACGATCGCAAATGAACGTTTTTATATAAATAAAAATTTGTTTTTCAACGTTTTTTCAATTTATTAAAGTAATACTCGTCTGAGATCGTAGAAATAACCAAAAAAAATCATTTTCTAATCAATTATCGGTTTCTTGCGCAGTTTTAGAATTGAAAAAAATTTTTTTTTTTGTTAAATGTGGTGTAATATAGCCGATAAAAAATATTTGCGGGTGAATGTGAGTGTATGTAAACATGAGCAAGTGTGTATGGCTATTTTGGCTCGTTCACCCTCAACACTGATGTCGCCGTCCTCCTTTCCCCGTTTGCGAGCTAACGTGTGCGTTGGGGCGCTCGGGGGTGGGGGTTGAAGCCCCCGCGCCGCGCCATTTTAGGGTCAACGCATTGCCAAGGTGGCGGCCATGTGGCACGCCGGCGCAAAGCCAGTGCTTTGGTGCGCGCATGTGCTGCTTTAGGCCCCTCTTCACAGAGAGTGCAATAGTCTAACAAAAAGAGAGAGTGAGAGGGAAACCGTCTGCTTACGAGTACACTTTGTCCGCTTTTATTTTCATCCGTGAAAAAGTTTAAACCGCAAAAGCGAGTTGAGGAAACGAAAAAAAAAAATGCTTGACCTATACCGACACACAGATATATGTGTACTATATATCCCATTGCGCCTTTTTATGATTTGTCAGGAAGATAACGAATGCCTCTCCTTCCCGTCTCTCTCACTCATTTTCCCTTGCTCGCTCGTTCTCGTTCATGGTATGTGTAGAGGTAGTCGATTATTTTTTTTTCTTCTACTCCAGCCACTGAATTAATTTTTGTCGCGCCGCAAAATCTATAATTGAGTGGTAAAGTTATATAAGTAAGTCGATAATTTTGTAATGTTATAAAAAAGTAACGGGTTTCAATTACATTTTTATTTTATTAATTGTCTGCTTAATTAGTATGGATTGGTATATAGTTGATGAAAAATAATTTTTTTTGTTGAGAAATCAATTTTTTATTTATTAAAATATTGAATAAATAAAATATTAAATTTTCATTTTATTGGAAAAAAGATTTATGTGATTGTTTTATGTTTATCTATACAAAGTATAAAAATTTTTTGAATTTACTGTTCAAAACTGTCGTAAAATGGCAATCGTAAAAAATATTTTTTTAAAATTATTTTTGGACTGCATTTAAAAAAATTTTTCAAGTTGACAATAAATTTATTTTGAGTTATATGATTGATTTTTATTATTCTCCGCGACATCGGCATCAAAAGAGACAAAGAACGGTGTCTGTGTCCTTCACCTTGGGATTTGATTCATGGACGTTTATTTTTTAAAGCGGTGCGCCGACGGCGACGGAGGACGATCGAAAACGGTTCCAATGACCTTTTGTGTGCGACGCTCAATTTGCTACAATGGTTTTACTACGTTGGATCCCACGTTTTTCTTCTTTCTCAGGCTTTTTTTTATTTAAAGTTATAGCAATTCCTATGTGCATCCATATGAAATTGGATCGGCTGCTCAACTGATACAGTTTTATGACAAAAGAGTCGCTGATGTATATCCGCAGTAGATTTTAGTTGATAAAACGTATAAAAAAGGCGTATAGATAAGGTCTTGCCTAGATGAAGCTCTCTTGATCTTTGCGAAGAGCACATTGTAGTGGATAAGTGTGGTGTGTGGATTTACTTGCACATAGCTTGTAGGTCGTCGACTCGAATCCGGGAGGCGACGGCGTGGTTTCGCGACCTCCAACCGTGGTCGTCCTCGTTGTCGCGGGTGAATGCCACAAAAACTGTTTATATTTGTCAGTGAACTTTTTATTTTTCATCCCAACATGCCAAACTATTTATATTCATATTCTAAACATAAAATTTTCCATCACAGGAACGAGAAAAAAATCAATCGTAGACTATAATCAGTTTTCATTCAATAGAAATGTCAAAAAAAATTTTTTTTCCACTCAAAGTTAATCCATCATTTTTATCTAATCATGAAATGATATTAAAAAATATATTCCGTTATAATTTTTAGTATTTTTCCAATCTAAGTTCTCGTAGGATATGTATATTTAAAGAGCGATATACTCATCAAAATCTTGACTGCATGATTTTTTTTTTACGTCAAATTTTCATGTTAATAATTTTTTAATATTAGAATAGATATTTTTTAAAACTTTTGTCTTGTTTATTAGAAGGTATATTGTTTGTTGTTTGATTTTTTGTCGGTTTTTAAATTATTTAATCATTGAATTTCTCGTAAGGGGCGTAAAATAGAAAACCTCGGTCGATTAACTATATACTATATACGTGCAAAGAGCTGCCGTGTTTCACGTTTATTTTTGCTTGAGCAACTCCCATTGTTCCTCACCATCAGATTGTGGTCATAATGCTTCCAATAATTCAGTAAATAGGGGCTATATAGACCCGTTCACTTTTATTCCCCACTAATTGTCTACTACATTCACTAAATTAACTTGTACGTCGTTTATCTGGTCGATTGTATTTTTTTTTTATCACAGTATAACCAAAGGTTAACGCACTTTCGATATAATGCCAGTGACACCCACGATTGATAGCTTAATTGCGACCTAATTAATTCACCCATTTAATATATTCATTTGGACTTTCCCTATATAAATCGACGTCCGTTCTCAATAAATTTCACGATGTGCCTGACCTTTTTTGACTTTTGAATCATTTATTTGCATTTATTTATCCAAAAGAATGATCAACTAGACCCATCTAGATGAACATTTATCAATAGATTTTTTTAGCTACAAGCTAAAATATTTATTTTATAAATTAAAAAAAAATGGATTTTGATATGGTTAGAGTAGATAAATTTTTTTTTTCATAAATTATGATAGGAAAAATATAAATAGAATTGATAAAAATTTTATTTGACCAACTGAACTTTGTTAGAGCCAAAAGCGACGGCGATTGAGGATGTGGAGGGAACTTTAACCGAGCAGAGAGTAAAAAGAACAAGGCTGTGATCACCGATAAGTTCAAAATTCGTTTCCATTGAAAGCAGAGATATAAGGTCATTTAAATAACGTTCAAAGGCCTCGTTGAAAAAATAAGACTTGAAATAGATGAAATTAATAATTTTGAAATTGGGCTAATTATGATTTTAATATTAAAATTTCGTGATTAATTTTGCACGAGTAGAATAGGCAAATGATATGCGCGATGATTAGTTGTTTATTTCCCAATAAACGTGAGAGCATGATTATTTCATAATATCGACGGCATTAACCTTTTTCATTTTTTTTTTCGTATTTATTGCGTTTGAAGAGGGAAAATAATGGTTGTATTTACTATCTGTGCATAGGTACAGATGAAGTTTAGCTGATGAATGCTGCGGTTTCAGTTTTAAGAACAATTTATTATACTTACAACGAAACTATATAGGGCGTTCATTAGACGCTTCTGAAAATTGGTGGTATTTTGCATAGTTTGCAAAGTGATACCGCTCTAGCATACAAGAATGAAGCTGTTGTATGTATAAGGTAAACAAAGATTCGTCGGCGTAGCTAGTATAAACGTGCAAGCGTATCTCAACTTTATGTGCCAATATAATCTCAAGTTTATATTGACTGTTATATGATTAGAAAATTTTGCTAAAATGCGGGAAATTCCTGTTTATCAACTCTGTAAAAAACGTACTGTAATTATGTGGGGTATAAAACACCCCCTACAATTATATCCCACGCGCTGAAAAAAGAAAAATATTTTTTTAAGTTTAGAAAAAAAGAAGAAATAAAAAAAATCTTTAATTAGAGTTTTTAGTGTAGATATTAATAATTCAGTTATTTTTTAGTTTAAGTAATCAATAGAAGAAAAATACGGTTTAAATGCGTTGTTTTTAAGGTTTTTCTGTTGGTATTTTATTGTCTGACATTTTTATTGTTCTTGTTTAAATCTTGAATGTAATATATTTTTTTAGTTTTATCTCTCGGGTGACACATTGCTGACTGATCATTTAGATATAAGACCAGAGTTCTTAATTGACGTTAAGAAATTGAGGTCGTAACATAAAAAAAGTCTTGTGTTCGGTAAAACTTATATACTCTTAGAGTAGCGGATGTGGGTTTACAGGAAGTTGCTGACTGTTGTGATGGACACAGAAGTTTGTTGGTTAGAAATCATTTTTCAAATAAAACCCTACTTAATATATATTTTTTACGCGTATGTATAATAATAACAATCACTCAGACTTTTTAAACTTTTTTCACACTGACGACTATAAATTATTATCACGTTAAAACTATTTAAATTTACAATATTAATTTGAAAGATGAGTTGTTTGCAAATTTTAATTATTACATTTTCTTCTTTAAGGGATAGTAATAGCAATTTTTGAAAAAGTAGTTTTCAATTCTAACAGTGATTAAAACAATTTTATAAATCTAAAAATAATGTGACGGCAAAAAAACCCCTGGAGAAGATAAATTAATTGAAGTTGAGAGTGCTTTATTTCAGTGTGTATAACGATAATGCCTGCGGATTTCCGTATCAAGTATGGCAATTTTTAATCTACAAATAAAATACTGATTACATTTTTTTTCAGATTTATAGAGCGATAAAAAAATATATATTTCAGTGGATAAATGAAAGGATAATTTATTAAATATAAAAGTCAATTAGTTGGAAATAAAAGTAAAAGTGTCTTTATAATTTCATTTGAAGAGTAATGAAAGACAGATATAAACGGAATGCCAAGTATAACAGTTTCTGTAAAGCAAAAGTAAGTGAATGATCGTCAAGCACATCGTAACAGTTATATCGACAATTTTTAAATTAATTAAAACACTATTTTTATCGATAAAAATATTAAAACAAAATTTTCTCTCATTTTTAAAATCATTTTTATTAGAATTTATTGAATATAATCATTTAAAAAATCGAAATTTTTCTTTAAAAATACGAAACTAATAAAAAAAAATTTTTTTTCTGAAATAAAATTCCAGTAAAAATTTCATTTTTAATAAAAATATCAATTTTTTTTAATTAAATTTTTAAGACTGTTTGAGAATTAGTTTTGTAATAAATTTTTATTAGAATTTATTGAATATAATATTAGTAAAAAAAAAGTTAAGATTTTTATTTTTCTTTAAAATTGGATAAAATTGGAGAATGCTTGCTCTGATCGTCGCAAATTCGATTACCTATTTCACGTGCTCTCACGCGATGAATCCTAAGACGCTAGTCGTAAATCTCAGACGAATTCCTCGGGATTCCCTGGTCTTGGTTCGATCGCCATCGTTGGGCCAATTGGCACGCGCGTGCCTGGAATAATTATCATTATCGGGGAGCAAGTGTGCGCCACTAGAATGACAAACATATTGTCATCAAATACCAATCGCACTTATCGTTTCTGTATTTGTATATAAATTTGTTTTTTACTCATATCAAAATGAATATCCGTGATGTAAAGTTCGATATACGCGGAAATAGCGTAAATATATAATACATCTGTATGTGAGCGCAGCGTGGTGTAGAATTATTGCGTGGGACCGAGCGAAACGCGATAGTTTCACTGGGATAGAAGTCATTTGCATCGTGCGCGCAATGCTGCAGCGAGGGGCCGAACGAGAGGGTGAGTTTGTAATTTGCTGCCGCCAGTGGTGGTGACGACGATGCCGGGGATTCCCGCGTTTGTCCATTTGTTACTTTTTGATGTTGGATATAATTAAATTTCAAACTTTCTCGACTATTTTTATTAACTCTTCAAGAGCTAAATTAGTTGGAAAATATAGCTATTGTTTAATTTTTATTATAGTTTGTTTTTGTTTTCGTCTTAAAGTGTCGTGAAACAGTTTATTTAGTGAATTAATTTTTTTTTTTATAAATTCAATTATTAAAACCATTTAAACTAAGGTTGCAAAAATAATTTTTTTTTTTCTGTCGTGATAAATTGTTGAAGATTACTTAATTAATTTTTTTATAACTTAAACAGATATACTGATTGTTTATGATAAAATTTCGGATGAAAATAATTTTTTTTTTCCCGGAAAAAATATTTTCAAGACGTTTTTTTTTGTCTATTTTTTTATTACTTTTGTTGAATCAATTTATTTTCACGGTTTTAAATTGAATGCCAAGGTTCCCCAGGTTAGCGGATAATAATAAAATAGTACTCATCAATTAATTTCTTGTGAAAATGAATTATTCAAGTATTTTATTTTTTTTAGTTTAATTATTGACGCACTAAAAATTTTTTGACGGAATGAGATTTTGCTCATGTATTTTGCTCATATCGCCGGATTTCCGGTGTCAATAGCACTCGGGCTGACGTGTATAGATAAACGATATGAGGATATTTAGGACCATAAAAATATTTCATTCAATCATGCATCAAATCCAGGCACTTGATTTATTGTTATTCATTTTTTTAATTGAATTAATTAAGTGCTCAAGTCATCATCACACTTGATAACTCGATTGAAAATTATTTCAGATCAATAATTATAAATATCTAACGCTTTAATCATCTATTCACCTTGAATTATCGAGCAATCAAGTTTTTTTTATTACTTATAGTACGATTAATCTTTAGGTGTAGATATATTTCAACTCATGATCATCAGTCAATAATAATACTGATGTACTCTTTCCGAATATATACTTCCGACGGGCGCCAACGAGTGTTTCCAAACGCGCATGCAGTGAGACATAGAATTGTAAATATAACTATCGGTCGTTCTGTATATAGCTATAGTGAATGTAGAATGGGACAAAGAAACCATTTATCCGACGATAAAGTGTGAACGGTCCGCGAAAATAAAATCACATCAGCATTCAACAAAAAAAAAAAAGAAAAAGAAAAAAATAAAACAAACCGAAGAAAAGTGTCTGTGGCACTTTTTGGGATTACTTATAAATAAATAGTGCTATTTAGGATTATTTGAAATTAGGATTTATATTTATCTAAAGAATGGAAAAAGTCGGCTGTTTGCCAAGTGGAAATTAAATATGACATTGCCCAAAGGAAATGTATATTCCTATTTTTTTTTATTTATTAATTTCCTTTTTCAGCTTTATAACGCTTCAATTTTTTATTCATAAAAATTTTTGCGAAAATAAAAGGATTCTGTCGTCGATACCTTCAATATACAAGACGAATAAAATAGAATTTTTCATTCCTTTTTTTGTGGTCGGATATCTCCAAGGTTATTTCGTTCTTGTCAATTTTTATTTGATAGAAAGTGACAGTTTAGATTGATCGGATTTGTCAAATATTTTATCGAGAATAAAAATACATAGAAAAATTGTTCGCAGGTAATTTTTTTTTTTTTTTTCATGCACATTTTTTAACATTTTTGTGTTTTCGATACATTTTATGTAAGGAAATGTTGATAAAATGGAGTTTAGGTTTTTTTTTTAAATATAAAAATTAATACTGTCATCATGATTTAAATGTATATTTCTATTTTTTTAACGATTGTTAAATGGTCACAAGAGACAAAACTCACGGCAGTTTTTTTTGTTCTGCGTTGAAAAATATAAAGAGTAAGTAATAAGGCTTGACGTATCGACGCTTCCAACTTTACGATCGATGCGCTATGTAGCTAAAGTTCTATATACCCCGTCGTCGTATCCCTCGGCAAGCTAGTCGAGGCAGACGCTCACAAGAAATGTTATTGCCTCGAGGGGGCCTCTACCGCAAGATCACCCAGGGAATCCAATCTTCATTGTTTCTCCAGGTGAAATTTTTCTTGTGCAATTGGAGTAATTTTAAAAAGAACAAGAGAAAAAAATCCTCATTTATTTAAATTGCATTTAACAATTATATTGCATCACACTTACAATTATTAAAGAAACATCAATTCACTGAAAACTAGATAACAAAAAAACTGACAAAAAATATAAGATCCATCGAAGCATATTCAACAAATTATTGATTTCCTTGATGTAATTTAATGACACAAAAACGCGGCCTTGGATCCGTACCAAATTATCTAATTGCAGCAGTCAATCGAGACCTTGGGAATAAAAAAAACTTCCTACGTCAGTCCCCCTCTCTCTCTCTGTTTTTACCTATCGCTCACTTTTTTTTTGCGGGTTTTGGCTAAAAAAAAAAATCGCAGACCTCACGAAATTTCGCCCTCACGTTTCTTGATGTTGAATAATTGCTTCTTTGACCCGTTGCAAGAAGTGAGATATAAAAACAAGTGTCCATGTGTATATAAGCGTGTGTAACGTATATAATACGAAAAATTGCTGCGCTGCTTTCAATCGATCGCTTCTCCCGCGAGGTTTTATTGTTATTATCATTATTTTTTGTTGTTGTGTGACCCCTATTTACTGGCCCATTGCATGATAACACAAGTTATGCTATGAGGACTGTTGTATTAACGTGACAAGCACAGAATAATTCGATAACTGACCATTTCAGTTCGACAAGTTTATTTTTCTCGGCTATTTTGTGCCAAAAAATTTTTTCTTCATATTTTTTCATTTGATTAAATAAATAAATGTATTAACAATACATAAAAGAAAAAATTTTAATGAGTTCTAATTTTTGCAATGGGAATTTTTTCAAACAAACAATCGTTAATCACATTCACCACAAAATAGCTCAAGTTTACATTTTAAAAATGTGATGATAACTTAAGAAATTTTAATTTTACAAAAAAAAGTTATGGAATGAAAAAAATAGAAAATTTAATTTCAAACAAAAAAACTATTTATACTTTTTATCGTAAAGTCGACCGTTTGCATGATAAATCATTAAACGTGTTTTGATATGCCAAAGGAAGAATCTAGGCCGGTAGTTTTTCACTTGGTAAATAAATTCCTAAAAATTTACTGTGATAATAAATAGTTAGACAAATGATTCTAAAATTCAGTGTTGTAATAAATTAAAATTTCAAGTCCTTTATTTAAGATATTTACAAATACAAATGTTTCTGTGAGTATTGTGCAATGTGATTGATATATAGACCATATCGTGAGAAGAAATATTGACAGGATTGAGCAATGAATATTATAACGATATTACAAAGTCAAGTGATTCTATTTACGTTGATGCAGTTGTGTGTTTGAATAAACGAAGGCAAATTGATGATCTATGAGTCTGTTGTGTTGGCTCTTATAGCTTTCATGGGTAATCACGATGCCGTTGGATCGAGCGAAACACTCCCTTGCGCGCAGGACATTGCTCAAATACATCCCGGGGCGTTCGAGATTACGGCGTGGCGCGCATATGCGTTTCCACCGTGTGTGAAGCGGCTTGTGCGCGCGCCAATACACATCACAGAGGGAGAGAGGCGCGCACACGTGCACCGCAAGCATGCAATAGTGTCTGGCATGCCAGCGATATGCCGGACGATCGATAATACTCGCTATAACGTTCTATACATAAAAAAATACATTTATGACAAAGACAAATTTTATAATTGCAGATAACACCTTTTTCTAAATTCTTGAGATACGGTGTTTGTTTTTTTGACGCAAATTGATTAAATTGATTAATCCAAATAATCACACATCATAATACTTCGATGAATATATTTTTTTTAAAATCATTTTTTTACAATTGAATTTGCTACGATGTGATGATTTTTTTTATTTGTTTGTTATTTTGGGTATATAGTAAAAAGGCAGTATTTATTTTTCTTTTGTGAGCGGAAATGTTGAGTATAGAGGAAAAAATAAATTGTGTTTTTATTCGATATTTGATATATGTATGATAAAGTGCTATAGCATCTCACTTTGCAGTATCGGAAAATTCTCGATGAATATACTATATATATATACGATCAGCAATGGTTTTATCTAGTTTATTTTAGTTTTCGAGTTTTGATTTATGTAATCACAAGATTTTCTTACATATGATATATTGAAATTTAGTGATTTCGACACTTTTATGTCATATTCTAGATTTTGATGATTTATTCGACAATTTTATGCAAACAAATTTTTGAGTTATTTTTATTTATATTATTTTTATTGAAGTTATTGAGTGTAGCTCTATTTTCTGATAATGTGTTCATATAAATGCATGAATACTTATACTAGATGGTATACTCTGGAGTACTGAGGATAGGCTGACATTCAGCGAAGGTCATGGCCATTTGCAAATACTCGTGAAATTTTTTTTTTTATTAAAATTGAAAAAAAAAACATGAATAAAATAATATGCAAGGAAAAAAAAGTTATTTTTAAAATAAAAGAAAAAAAATTTTTGAAGAGTAAAAAAAAAATTGAACTAATCGTGAAACATTTTTTTTTGGTTTTATAAATTTTATTTAATTTATGATGTATGTGATAATAAATTATTGATCGTTAGTTATTGATAGAACGATTTAGAGTTAACAGCTGATAACATCTCTATTAAAAGCTTGTATACGGTCGTTAGTTGATTGTACAGCTTTGATAAAATAGAATCACCTATTTTAGATTGATGGGATTTTATCTTCCAAAAATTGTTTTATTCATTATTTCCATCATGCATGTACATCACAATTACTTACTTATGAATTATTATTTTTAAATGCACATTTGATGGAACGACAGTTGGTGAATTAATAATTATAATTGATTCAAAACCAGGAAGGATTTAAAATAAAAGTGAAAAATGAGATTTATTGTTTTATAAACTACTTTACCATTATATATAAAGTTGATTTTTTTTTCCTCGCAAATTTTCTTTCCACCTCACACATGCACTCTCTTTTTCTCCAACTCGCTTTTTCGCTGCTCTATATACTCTCTGTCGGTTGAGGTAAACGCGCGCGCGTCGAGAAACTTTTATGATTAATGCTGTAGATCGACAGAATTGCCGACATGCGCCATCTTGCACTGGGTGAAAATCGGGCAAAAGTTGTGCCGCATCCCTATTTGTCTTCATTGTATGTTGCGTTACAGCGTGGCAAGTGTGTTTATACTCGTGTTGATAAATCTATTTAACACTCATCCCCCGAAAACTTTGACAAATATTCCAATTGGACGAGTATTCGTTTAAAAAAAAATTAATACAAATTTTACACTGTGAATTATGTTAATTAAAAAAATTTAATTTAACTAAGAAAATTAGTTGTGTTTTTATATTTTGTGCATACACAACACCTGCAACCCTTTTGTACATTATTTTTTTCACTCGTTACTACTGTACAGTAGACTTTTTGTGTTGAGATAAAAGAGTTGAGTGTTTTGTGTGCGCGGAAAAAAAGGAAAACACACTCCTTTGAGATTCTTTTGCGTTCGAGGTGAGATAGCGGCGTATTAGCGACCCAGTTCTCTTTGTGGCCGAGTCTCGCGCTCTACTCTCCCGTGGGGTACTGTCGAGTAATGTAAACAAACGGGCGCTCTTGAGTCCTAGAGGAAGAAGAAAAATACAAGTAAATTTTTATCTGATGGTTGAATAAATTTTCAGGAAACATTATTGTGTGTTGCGCGCTGTTGTTGAGGGAAAAAAAAATTTTTGCCATCGTTTGTGCACTTAAGACGTGTGTTGTGGAAATAGAATACCGTGTTATCGAGTTTTTGTGTTTTGTTAGACCGTTGAAAACCAATAGCCAGAGACACCGGATAGCCATCGGTCGAGTGTTTCGATTTGCACCTCCATACTGCTCTCATCCGACGTTCGATCGCGCGTATATGCAGCGTGAAAGCGATACGCGCCTTGGGTGGTGGCTATTGCCTCGTTATATACATGTTTGTTTCCCCGATAGTTGAAAATGCAACTTGCGGAACGCTGTATCGTTTATATATCAATGCTCGCGCGCTCGCTTATCCAAGCTATGCAGACTTTTAAAGACAAATTTTATGCTGCGAAAAAAAGCGATAAAAACAATATTGACAGTGCGATAAATCTTGCGGCTTTTTTTCTCAATATCCAATCGCGATAAGACACTTGAAATATTTGGAAATATGTCTGGATATCGAGTCAGTATAAAAAATACTGAAATTTTTAATTAAAAAAATTTTTTTTTCATTCATTCTTTTAAAACCTGAAAAAACACTCAAAAAATTTAATTTATCATAATTATTTGTTATTGTATATAATTTAGTTGGATATTTTTTAAATCACTTTTGAGGAGTGGAAAAATTGACGCATAAATTTTAAGTTTTAAAGATCTAGGTTGGATCAAAGATCTCTTAAGTCAAGTCGTCTTTTTCTCTACCCTTCGGCAAGGCCCTTACAATGTCAGACTCTCGGTGAAAATATAACGAGGCGAAAATACTGTATACAGGGGAAGAAACACGCGTCAAAAAGGCGGGGTTCTTTAATAGAAAAAGAAAATAAAAGCGCATGAGGTTCTCGGGATGCTTTTAGTATTAAAATGTCTTTGATTTTCCTTTAAAAAAATTTTCTATTCAGTATAAGTATTTTTATTTTTCAACCGATTCACATATCTTTATACCTAAAAAAGATAAAAATAATACGGTTTCCTAACTCTAATTTAACTTTTCACGAGAAATTTAATTTTTACAAAGCTGCAAAGTAGAAAATATTAAGTAAAAAAAACCTCAATAAACACATATTTTTTTTTTTTATTATATTTTTCTCAAATTCCACAAAAAAAAAAAAATTTTTGACCTGCCTCAAAAAGTTTTTATACAATCATGTCTTTGAAGGCATCATTTAAAATGATCATAAAAGACGTGAGTTTTTTTATGTCTTTTGTATAATTTAAATCTCTATCTATAAATATATGACTATTATAAGCCGTGTTTAAAGAGTGGAACTTTAAACTCAGACAAAAAGTTTTCATTGACTCAACTGTGTCCGCTACATCTAAGCAAATTGTCTTTTGGACAGATCATAGATATAATGTCTGCAGCTTTGTTTGCTAGTATAAATAAATCTGAAATTTATACAGTTGATAGCACCATATCGCGCAAATGCAATGCAGCATGTAGGAAGAAGTGAGAGCGGGCGAACGAACGGTATAAACGTAAGTTGGATGTGGCTCTTACAACGGTAGTGTTGCAATCGCGCTACTATAATTAGCGTGTCGGTGCACAAGACGACGAGCGTACGTCTCACGGTACTTGACAAAAGGGACAAGATGGCTTTGCACTGCAAAGAGAAATATATTCGCAAATTTAACACATGTAAAATTCGAACTGTTGCACTTAACCTCCTCCTCGTGCAATAGATGCATTTTCCTCCGTTTGATCCCTCGTTTCTTCTGTACATGTATAAACCGCAGTAAACCTGTGTAGGACTGCAAGATCTCAGTTTCATTCGCACACTTGAACGCATATCCATCCAATTACCAGATGCAAATACCCCTTGCGAGCGTCGCTTCTTTCTCGCGCGACTTTTCTCTCCCGAGAAATATATTCTTGGCTTTTTCTTGGCTTTTTTATCGTGATATACGGGAGAAATATATCACACCGCAAAGTTGTACGGTTGTTATCCTTGACAACGAGCGCGTGCTAGCTCGCGATACGATTTTATATCGACAATCCGCGCGCAACTATTTCATCACAATATTCTTGTGACGACGCCATTAGCCAGTTATTATGCAATACAATGCATTGAATGATTGTAGTAATTATCGGCCTACGTTCATGATAAATTATATATTGTGTATGATATGTATGTGCTACAGTTTTTTTTATATTCTTGTGTTTTTTTGTTGGTTTTAGGTAAGTTGAAATTGCTGTCCACTCTGCTTCACTTCCGTTATTCATCCAAGGTTGTGCAGCGTCTACTTCAGTGAGAGAATACATTTTTTTTTTAATGTTTATTACCGCCATGAGTCGTTAAATAAGTTTATGATTAATTTATTATATGAATATGTCGAGGAAATTTTTTTATGGATATAGATTAGGTGTGAATTCTCTTGAGTAGGTATAGAATTTGATATTTATGGTAAACTTTGGTTTGCCAAAGTTTTCCATTTTCTTTAATGATGGTTAAAAGTTTATTTTACGTTTAAGACGGTGATTTTTATGTTCAATGTATTCACATGAACTATATCAGACTATATTGCGTGTGTCTATAAAAGTAAAAAACGCGTATTGTTGGAAAATTTAGACTTTTTTACTGCTTTTCTACTTGGCATCACCGAAGTAAGACAAATTTTGTCATGAAAATTAAAAGAAATTACCTCTTAAAAAAATTTTTTTTTTTCTATTTAAATATCACAAAAATTGTTGTTAAAATTTATTCTATCGATGAGTGTCCTCTCTAACAATTAATATATTAAAAAAATAATACCGAGAGATGGGTACAGAATAATTTTGCAATAAGATCGCGAGTAATTTTGTTATCTATAATGCTTTGTCGCCTTAGTAGCTATAATTAAACAGCACAAAATGGTGCAGCTGATAGCCACGTTTCTTCCAAGCTATATATATTACATAAAAAAAATTAACTGCATGGTGTTCGTGCGCTTAGAATATAATAACAAATCGTAAAGGGACGTGATGCGCGGAAATGATCACGTGTATATCGTAGAAAATGCGTAGAGGGACCGGTTGAAAAATACAATTATACATTGTAGACATATAATACAGGTGTATAGACGAGACTGTATCGTATCGGTATTGTGACATAGAAAACAAAACAAGTAAAACGTGGCGCGCGCAATGGTGGCCGCATAATGGCCAAGCAGATTACGAGGAAAATGCTCTCTACTCGGTAAAGTAGAGGTGTTCAAAGCTGAAATTATACCGTGGAAAAGAGTGAAGTTGTCTATATTCAACTGTTCTTCAAGCTTCCGCAATGCCTCTTGAGGGCAGCAGTGCGGTGGGAGCTGAGAATCAGCCATTCCAGGCATACTTTACGTCTGACTTGATTTGCGCCGAGTATTAATAGCTTATTCATAGCAGGAATTAGAGCACAGCTTGAATCACAAAATATCCATCCTAAATCTCTTGTTATCAATAATAATAATGATTATGCATAAAATATTAAGCCGTGGGAATTTTAGTTGGATTTAATTGGGATGTAGAGTTCGCGTGGAGAAATAATATATGGCGTGCGCTTAAAAACAAAAAATATGTTGAGGCTTTTTCAAGTGGGTAAAATTTGTGTTGGACGACACGTGTGTTCTGTACGCTTGGCTGTGTTAACTAAAAAGGGGAAAATCTCGCAAGTAAGAAAAGTGCACGTAGAGTTTTGGTGGCGCGTTGAACGCGAAATATACATGACTGTACGACAGTAACAGCAGTGTAATCTCGAATCCAGTATAACTGGACTGGTGCCAACTAAATCCGACGCTATATACCTTTACCATCCGTTCTGCAAATGTCGCTAAATATATGTCTAACTGCTTCCAAACGGCGCGTAAAAACTCTGGATAGTGACAGTCATCATGTTTATATCTTTTGCAACGTCTCTTGATTAAAATTTGTCACTTAGTATTTTTGTCATCAAGTTGACTGAAGATATTTTTAAGTTTTTAAGTTTAAAAACTGAATATTTTTGCTTTCCGGGTCACATATAATAATAATAATAATAATAATAATAATAATAATAATAATAATAACAATGGTTTACTATGTTTTAAGAGTTTTCTAAAAAAATCAGCTTGATAACTTGAAGTATTTTTAGAGGTCGCTTATGAATTTTGTAATCTGCAAAAATGGTCGAAATGTGATTGTAAATAATTTTTTGATACAAGACCAGAACAACGAAAAATAGTCGGTTTTTTTTGCACCACCCTAATACATATATTAAATAAAAATAGAAAAAAATGATGACTCGAGTATATAATTTAAAATTGGGCTTTATTATTTATTATAACGAGTTGAAATAATTTTTTAAGCATTTAAAAAGTATTTTTAGATGCTTTTTGTGTTGGTGAAATACTTACAGTTCAGACACTATATTAGAGTAAACGCCAGAAAGAAAATCTGGCAACGTTGCAGCCCAGTGCAATGATCGAGCGCTATAAAGATGTGATTATAAGAATTGACTGCTTACAAAATAAAGGAAATGATGCAAAAATATTATTTCTACACAATCGTATATAATCACATATTTGAGGTTAGAAAAAAATTTGTTTTATTGTATAAATTGACTGTTACCAACATTTAATTTCTTTAAAATTTTAAATTACACAAAAATGCTTACTCTTTGACAGCGTGAATAAGTTTAAGAAATTAGTTACTGCATATTTAAATTAGAAATTATACTTTATAAGTTTTAAAAAATGTTTGACACTCTGAACACGCGTGTATAATCGTATAATAATTACATAATTCGGCAAGATTTTCTAATGACGGTAATTTGACAAAAATTCATTTTATAATAGAACAAATTTTATAGTCATATCATCGCAAGCTTTTGTTTATAGTATACTACACACGATCGTGCTCTTGAAGTCGCGTGCGCGAATCGACAATCAGCTGTTGAGGCAACAATAATACATCAGTTATTGATTTTATACAGTAAAATGAGTTGATTGTAATTTTAAATATATTTTCATCTAAATTTTTCAAGAAATTCAATGACCTGCATTTATTTTATGCTTACAATAAATTATAAATATTTTTAAACTCAATTTCAATTGTATAAATAATGATAGCAATTTTTTATTGCTAAAAATCGTTAATTAAATAGTACGAAAATTTCCGAGCTTTGATTATCAATTCTAAAGTTTATGCCTAAAATTAGCTGGATTAGCGATCGGAATAATTAGTTTGAACGTCAAGTATTCATTAATTAATCATGAATTAATTAATCGAGCTGAGCAAAATGATAAAATAACCAAGGGTAATAATAAAGAATGGAATATACAGTCTTTAATACATTTGTTTGGATAAAATGAAGTTTTTTTTCAAGGCAAAAAACAAAAAAATCTATATATGAAAACAGTTATTTTTAATGGCTCGTATTCAGATAGCAGTTTGCAATATATATGCAGCGTATAGACGAGGTCAACCGGTCAAGAAGATCCGCTTTATACAGTTTAAAAAATATTTTCAAGTTTATTTCTTCTTGTTTTTTGCTATACTTGTGATGTGCGCATTTATTTATATGAGCGGTAAATAAATACAATAATAATAAACCAAGAGAAATGATTACCTACTGTGGGGATTTATATTCCGTTTCTTTTGTGAGAGAAGAAAGAGTGGGTCAACCACGATGGGAGCAGATTCAATCACGTTCCAAGGTCTCTGAGAATTCTCGTTCGCCCACTGTTTTACCTACACAAACTCAAATTTTCACAGAATATTATTTTTTCTCGTTTTAATCATCAGGTTTTTCGTTGAAATGATTTAATACAATCAGTTTGATTTTTTCTGTTAGAAAATTCATCAAAATCTTACAGGGTACAATATTTATCATGATTGACAGTGTATAATGGGTGAGTAGCTTTACGACTGCGCTTTGAGCGACGACGATGTCAAGGCCGCATGCATTTACATGTGGCAACTTGACTCTGTTGCACGAGAGACCGCGAAGAAAACGAGACATCGGGCCTCTTTTGCATATATATGTATACGCGACGCGAAAGTCAACTTGATATATACCTGTGTATATATTTTACTTGTTTGAATGCCGAGAGATACCGGTATAGCTCCTTTGACCGTTGGCTCACGCGAGAATTTTCCTCCGGCGTGAATCATAAATACCTTTTCGTATATGCTGTGTAACTACTTTAAATTACGCTAATAAATGTAAATACTTGGGTACAAAATTATTTTCCGTTGCTTCTAGCAACTTTCACTAAACTTACCTCAGCCCCGAGTCCGCACCAACATCACCCGAGTCAACCATAAAATCACTTGGAAAAATTTTCTTTCATGTTATTTCGACAGAGAATTATTTTTTTTTTACCCAGAAAAAAATTTCTTGCAAATCTAAATCTCTATAATATAAAGTTTATGTGATATTTTTTCAATGTAAAGAAATTTAATAGATAACTATGTTGGGGAAATTATTTTTTTGGGTTTTTTCTTTAAGAGTGAAAGTTGAAAATCTTTATTATATATCGAATATTGGAAAGTTTCGAAAATATGTCGTAAATGTCTTGGAAAAATAGCTATACTATTTTTGTTTGTCAGCATTTTATATGAAGAATGACAAAGGGGAGGGTAAATAAATCGTTTATGCGTGGTAGAAAAGAGGTGAAAAAAAAAGTATATACCAGAGTTCCATTAAAAAAGCGGGAGCTTTGAGCTTGACAGATTCAGTGATTTCATTACATACTCTTAAAGGTTGTGAGGGTCGACCAATTAAAAAATCGAGAAAAATTTGTACATTAGTTCGAAATTATGTTTTTAATTGATCAGTAAAATTTCAAAGCGATTTGTCGTCCTAGAAGTGTGCGAAAAATTGAGATAATAGTATATATATTTATAATTATCGATCTGAGTGTCTCGACAGTTAGTAAATGTCAAGGAAGTCTTAAAAATGTTGCGGATCTGTGCGAAAGCTTGGGTGAAAGCAGCAAATCCAATCTGTTGGATTTAAGCTTTAACTGGCAATGTATATATATCGGTATACTCGGCATTTTCATGCTGCAGTATCAGCCGGGCTTACAGGGATATTTTGCACCGTAGAATCACAAGTTAATTTGAAAGAGCTTGAAGCTAGTTTACCATCAACCCAATGCATACAGTTTATTGCATTACTTTGTACAAACTCAATTGCTTATGTGTTTCATAAACTTATATTTTAGATAATGATTTTATTATTCGAGTATTTCTAACTCAGATAAATATATTATAATGAAATGTTATCTGAATGATTTTTTAAAAACATTCTATACGGATTTTTGTCGTGAAATTTATGTAGCGAATATCTTGGTCCGAAAACAGTGCTTGTATATACGATATACGACGTTTTTTGATCCCACAGGGTAAGTTTAAGTTGGGTATACGTAATAAAAATGAAATGATAGCTAGAGTATATGTACCAAGGGGGTTTTGCGGGCTATTTCCACGCAAAACAGTTGTAGAAGAAGATAAAATGGTGAAATAGAACTTGAAAAAAAAAAAAAAACTTTCAACGAATTTTAGTATTGTTCTGCAGCTTTTTGCATTTATCAAATAAAAAATAGTTTCTGACTATTTTTTCTAAAATCTCTAACGACATTTTACGTAGATATTTTAGTGGCAAAATTCAAAATTGATATCTGAAATATGAATTGAAAGCTTCATTCGCTTTTGCAATCAATGTGTGCGTTATGTATTTCGATATATAGTTCAAGTGACATTTTATGTCCAACTAATCCGCAATTCAGCGAGAGTTTAATATTTATTAGCAAGTGTGTGACACTTTGATATCATGTTTTTGATGTTATATGTGCGTAAGAAAACAGTATGTGTCAAGTTTTTAAGGGGACTTTAATTTTTTTTTTAGTTTTTTATTTTTGTCGACGTAACTCTCTCGCGTCTCGCGGTGAAAAGTGCCGAGTAGAAAGCGACCTACTTGCAGCAGAGTTCCATCAGTAATTATAAGCCTTGAACTGGCGAGCGAATGAATTTATACTGATGATGGTGGAAACATAAATCGAGTCATCTGTGTATATACAAATTTCAACATGCGATTTTTAATTGGTTATTTTTATTTTTTGAATACACAGCATTCAGTAAATACAAGAAATCAAATATCGGGCGAGATTGCTTTATTTTATTTTTGTTTTCTGTTCCTTGTGAGTTTCATTTCAGTAGCGAAAAGTATATCGAGTATTGGCCGGCTGAATTTGCGCGTCCATATATGGACCGTTCGGATAGGAATTCGTTTGTACGCGCCGGAAGTTGCAACCATTTCATGTTGGATGTGGGGTTGAATGCCAGACTCGATCGACGCATTGATCGCAAAAGGGGCGAGTGAGGGTAAAATGCCCGACGGCAACCATTTAGATGTATATATACAATATTTGTTGTAAAGTATTTTAAACTAGGTACAAATACATTTTCAACATTTTTTCTTTCTTTTTTTTCTTGTGGATTCTTTTGTGCATTTGAATTTCAATTAAAAGTGGACATAATTCGTGCCACGTTACACGTGCTTTTTGGCATGTGCATGCACAAGTTTTATAACGTAATTTAGGATCAGAGTGTGTGTATATACATATAAATTTACACTGTGAACCAGTTCCCGCAACTTTGCTGGAAAATGAATATATATTTAAAATCACCTCACTGCAGAATTTTTGTGATAAACACTCGTTATACATTTTTTTTTATACGTGCAACTCGATTATTCGAATCATCGAATTTATCATTTAATACAATTGATATTTTTTTCGGTTGCAATATTTGCAATTATTTTTTTTTTTTCATTGGAATTTTTTCAAATTTTAATGAAACAATAAATAATACAGTATAGAGAATTTTATGTTTGAATAATAATTTCTTTTTTGATTGTAAAAAAAAACTGAAATCTGAAATTTATTATTTTTTAGTGTTTTTAGCTGAGAAAAAATTTTTTTGAAGTGTTTGAAAGGAAGATTTTTGTTTTGTTTCGTTTTTTTTTTTTTTTTTCGAAAAAATGAATTTTGCAAACGAATTTTTGATGCAAACGGCGCGTCGAGGCACTCGGTGAATTAAAATTTTGGTATACCATACTATTTTTATGAATTTTTGTAAATATCAATTAATTTAACCATTAGTTTTTTTTTCTGTTGAATTAATTTGAGAAAATGACTATTAGTTTTATGTGATATTTTTTATTCTGAGATGTGACACGTGTATGACTATTTTCATGAGAATAAAACCCCTGCAGTGTTGTGCTGATGCATTTCCATTGACGTTACTATCGTCAAATGTCACGTCGAGGTCATGACACGACGCGGGCCGAGTAAATTGATTGATTTTCTCATTCTGCTATATTTTAAATTACACGATGCGGGCGATAGTTAAACTTTTGTCATAAAAATTTCACTCAATTTATCGGTTTAATGTCATGATAATGCAATTTATGCACTTTCACTCATGATGTAAAACCAATAAAATCACAGAGATCACTTTGTCACTTAATTACACGTGAGTACATATTTTTCATGAAAAAATAAAACATTTTGAGACAGATCAAAACTGATTTTCGTTGTTTTATATTATATATATATGTATAGAGGCAATTGTCAGAAATTTTATTTTACTGCATGGCAGTGTCGTAATACACGAGAGATAAGCATTTTCAACTTGACTCTATTTCCGCGAAATTTTTATTAATCCTAAAAAAATTTTTACAGCAACTTTATATGACTTTATGTAACTATCATGTTTTCCAAGATATTTTCGATAAAAAATGACGCTCTTATTTCCATTTTACTCGACAGTATATATACATACATACACGTGATTACCCTGATACAAAATATGGACAGTGTGCAAACAGTTCCGTTAAATCGCTCACTCCGCTACTCCACAATCAATTGATTATTGTCGAAATAAAAATTAGAAATGTTAAACTCTAACAAATCGAATAAGAAAAAACATTTTTTAATTACGCAATAACTTTTGAACTATTTATTGAAGAGAAAAAAGTGTTAAACAAAAAAGTAAGGAAATTGAATTTAAAAGAAAAAAGGCTTCTACAGTTTTCTGTCTAAAATGAACAATTAATAAGATATATTCAATTAAACGCGTTTGTTTTTAAGATTGCGATAAATTTCATACCGATTTTTTTTTGAATTAATTATTTTATTTACTCCTGCATTGGCAATTTACAATGTTTACATATGTTACCACAAGATAAATCAATTTTACTGATATAGAAAAAAAAATTAAACCCATTGCGGTTGTGTATATACGACAGAAATGAGGAGGAATCCGTGCTTGAAATCGTTCGATCACATACCAAGGTGCACTGATCCGAGCAAAAATAATTGCGGATACAGAAGAAAACCGATCTTCGCGGTCTATAATACCGAGTATCTGCTTCTACTTTTTTTTGCAGCTGATAAACGAACAAATTATTTTCCAATTAATTGTTGAAAAACGATTTCTTTTTTCTGGTTTATTTATAATTGCATTTTTTCTTAGGAAAATGATCATAAGTTAATATATAATCGTGGAAAAACTGCCTTGTGTATTGAATAAAAATACACTGGAGATGAACCGTCGACTTTTTCCAAAGAGAAATGAATGCCATTGCTAGACGCATTCATATACAGATGCACATATATAATAATATATATCTCGGGTTTTGTAGTTTCTATACTCGGTATATGGCCGTCGCCTGTATGCCAACCAAACGTGCTCGTGGCATCAATAATTCCACTCTCTATCTTCGATTTTCGTGTGCGGAGCATGAGAGAGAAAGAAAAATATTTCAAAGACGCCGTGAGCGATGAAAAGAAACTGTGCGAGAGATTCGAGCGAGCGAGTATTATATGATGGAGGAAAAAGAAGAAAATGCTGCTGGAAGAGTGGAGATTTTCCAAGATCGACGTCTATTTGTAGTAGTAGTAGGTACTTCAAATATTCCAGGGGATGTTCAGAGATAGCAAGAATATTTAAGGAATGCCTGGTGCATTGACTTCTAGATAATATTCTAAATTAGTTCATCGGCGAACTGAAATTCACATTGTTCGAATAATTTATTAGTGTCATTTATAATTAATTTTAGCACTATCATAGTATCTCATAATCGTTAAATATATGTTATAACCTAAAAATTAATTTTAAAAACTCAGAAATAAAATAATTTAATTATTTATTGGAAATTTTAATTATAAATGAATGAATTTCACATTGCAGAAAATTTTAAATTTTAGATTAATTGATAAAAACTTCAGTGAAAAAAATTTCAATTTTTAAAAAGTTGTTTTATTTTTATTCGACTCAATATTTTGACAATTTTGTGGAAAATTTTAATATTTTTAATTTAAAACAATGGAAAGTTCTTAAAAATACTTTTTAAACTACTTATAATAGATCTTTAATAAGTATCCATTTTCTTTAACGTAAAATAATTCTACATCAATAATAATATAATTAGGTATACATTCTGCAACCGTAAATTTATATATATTTTGTTGCGGAAAGCCATAAAATGTAATCTCAGAAGATGAAATTCAAGCGTAAAATTTTTATTTCTAATTTTTCTCTCGTGCTCACGCGTTATAAATATTGAATAAATTAATTTAACATATATTTTTCTTTATCACGAAAGAAACTTAATTTTCTTACGTGTTGATTTTGTGTGTATCCATCTAATATATAAGTCCCACGCCGTTTATCGCTCACGATTTTACGCCAATGCGAGAGGGCGCGTGGGTTGAGAGAATAAATATGTGCGCGGGAGACTTTATCGTGCACGTTTCACCGAGGTGGTATATGCCCCATACAGCTTACAAAAAAAAAACGAATCGATATATTGCACGTATCGAGGTAATGGACTCAAGAAAAAAAATGTGTATAAAAGCTACACATTCATCTATTGTACGAAAATAAAAATAAGCCGTGAAAAAAAAAAAAATATATGGCTGATAGCGCAAAAAAATTACATCCTGGCAATTGCGTTCGTTGCACCCGGTTGAGTGCTCGGGGTAGACGATAGATCTATGTAAACAAGAGCACATGACGCTGTTGTCACCATGCGTCGAAAATTCCTCTGACACCGTTTTATTAATTTTAAATTATTCTGCTGTTTGTGCATTTATAGACAGATAGTTAATTTTCTTTTCAATTAAAAACACACATTAAAAATAATTAATGGGGATTATCACTTATTTCAGAGTAGTTTAAAATATGGAAATTTAACAGTCAAATAAATTAATTAAACATTTCGTTGAGACACTGAAGTGTAATTTGCATAAAATTCGATTTTTATATCACATTTTTTACATCATTCTACACAATTATTATTTCATTAATTTTTTATAATTATGAATTAAATATATTATCATAAAAAATTTTTTTCTATCATCAATATCAAAAACAAAATTTTTAATCAAATTTTTATTTTCTAACGGCTTTTTTTATTAAACAAATTTTTTTCCTTTCAATAATGCAGCACTGCACCTTTAACGTCTTTAATAATTTACTTGCGCACCACGGTAGTCTCATGAATCAATTTTTTTTATTTTTTCGTTTTCTGTTAAAAATCTGTGTTTCAATGATGCATATATTTTTAAAAACATGATGGTTTAACTGTGTAATAATGATAAAGTATAATTTTTTGAATGAATTTTGTTTTTACTTTAAATTTAGAATTTTTTTGGGTATGTTTTCTTATACTATTGAATGTTTCCGCGTTGTGTATTTAATTATATTCACTATTTTGCCGGGTTTTTGGACAGTAGAAACACTATATCCTTAACATGCACAACAAAAATTGCCTCCTCGAATTTCTAAATTAATCACCAAGCAGGATAGGATCGAGTGGAAATCAGTAATCCATGCTATCAAGTGTCAAACATAGTATCGCGTTCAGTTGGGCTTGTTTGCAGTGTGTGATTGATCCTCTCGTTACACTTAAAACTTTGTTTTTTATCATTTACTGTTTATATTTCGTTTTTACATTTTATTATGTCGTTTTTGAGAATTAGTGGACATGTCGAGCTCTCTTAATCTTCAGTTTGACTATCGAGCTCGTTATACATAAACCTCCCGATCATGAGCGCAGCGAGAGCGCGCCAGCCTGGGGTGTAATATAATTCGCGCCAAGTGAATCTCCCTTGGGCGTATCATCGTTATAAATTTCCTGTGAAATCGCTCTGTCGTAAATACCAATTCTCATTTACCTACTTGGAACACATACTGGAATAATGCAGTGACTAGCAGCCCTTGCAATTTTACACTCACTTCTCGCTATGAATTTCAGCTTCGAATTTGAATATAATTATTGGACATTTTTTTATTAGTTATATTTATTGAATTATCACTACAGAAAAAAATTATTGAAGACTCGAACTGTTTTTTTTTCTTCAATTACAGTTTGTAAAAATTACTTTTTCATGAAAAAACAAAATTCTAAGAAATTTTGTCATCGTTTTATTTCATTATTTATACGTTCAAGCATTGACGTAAATTATTGTTTGAATTATTACTGGCTACTTCTATCGAATTGGAAAAATAATAATATGGCTGACAAATTTAGTGGTTGATTACTAGAGAGATAACGAATGGAAGAGAATCTATCATCATGCGAGTAAACTAATCGAGTAAACTAGGGTCCGACTAGGGTTAAATATAGTAATAATTATTTATTCATTGTCTCATTAAATGCTAGTCATTATCAACGACTCTTAAACATACTTGCGTGCTTAAAAAAATAAAAACACAAAAATTATTGGTAGAAATATTTTTTCAAACTTGAATTAACGATAGTAAAAATTATTTTTAGATGATCCGAAAAATTTCTTCTAGTACATTTTGCATATCCCGTATTATGCGAAGCACTATAGCTTGTGCTCTAATATTTCTAGTGAAAATGACGTGGTACTCGATGAATTTCGATTTAATTACTGTAATTATTTTTTTTTTCTATTCACATTTAAATCTTCATTGAAAAAAAATTTTTTATATGCCCTACTTTTTTCATTGAGTTATGATCAATGATTTATTTTTATTTTTTACGACTGTCCGAGTTTTTTTTTTTTTGGCGTAGACTCAATTCCAGCCGCAATTCTTTGTAAAAACATTTGAAATTCATCATAATCTGTTTATTTATCTGCACCAAGGCTATTTGGTATATTTAAAACTGAACTCTAAATGAAAACTATCGCTATATATATAGCGATAGTTTTACAGCGAGCATTTTTTGTCTCTTCAAAAAAACGTCGCGTTTAATATAAAAGCTTGTTCTCAAAATTATCCGCATATACGCAGACACACATGTGAAGTACATATAAACAAAAAAGATCCAACGGCTTGAGAGTTGAATCGCCGCATGTGTCGCGTACAGAGTCGACGAAATGAGCGCGGAGGAGTGTGGAATGGAGAGTGCGGGCGCTGCGGGAGGTCGATGAAAGAGGAAGTATAACGGACACGGCGTTGAGAAAGTGGGGCGGGAATCATGCTAGTGAGAACACTCGCCAATGCAATGCCTCGAGGGATATGTATGATAGTATAGTTGGATATAAACACACGCAGGACAGAGTGCGATTGCGAGGAAGAAGAAGCCGAGCAAGAGGAGGAGAAAAGCACCGTTTATGGACGCGGAGATATGCAAATAGATCTCGTTCGCTATTCAGCCGCGTCTCTCGACCCATTGACTTGTTGATCTCGTGTGCCAGAAGGAGAGCGCTTTTATGAACGACGTGTGCGCGCACAAGAGCTTCTTCAGACCCGCACGTCTCTTCTATTATGTATTTCACTTGTTTAATTCACTTTTTTTCGTATAATTTCATTCAATTTCATTTTTTTTTCATCTCATTATTTTGTAAATCTGTCTTTTTTTATTATTTAAATATATTATCACATGAAATTTTTTTAAGACGATTATGATTCATCAACGAAATCGGATGGATTAAAGTTTTTACCTTTTCAATTCACATTAGATATTAATTGTCTTCGAAGCGACGAGGCTGCATCAGAGAGTGTATTATTATAAAATGAACTTTCGTCTCTCGAAGGCTCTGTGCTGTGGTATATTTATCACCGGCTTTCAACTATTTTATCGAGACCTTGTTCTCTCTCAAGGCAGCTTTTTTTATCGCTTATTTTGCTGCTTTATCTATATATATATATGGAATGGAAGAAAAAAATGGATATCTTTATAGTCTTTAATGCAACGGAAAATCAGATCGTGTTGTTTTAACATTTAAATCCCTTTTTATTCACTATAGTACTTGAATTTTAGTATAGGGAAAAATTATTTATTATGGTTCTTTTTTTCAAGTGGAATTTTTTGGACACATTGTGTGGATTTGAGTTGAATTACGTTATATTAAGTATTATTTAAAGTCGGATTTTTGTGAAATGGCGGTTTACTGATATATAGGTCTTTGCGTCCAGTTTACATTTGCATATTCCGAATTGCTCTAAATATATCGTCCAGGGTCATATACATTCCAGATGGCGAGCGAGAGAGAAAGTAAAAAAAAATCGGGTGACAATAAACAAATTTCACGGCCACTAGGGGGTAAAAATAAAATTAGACAAAAAATTTCTGCATGAAAAATTTACGATTAATTGAATTTTCAAATATATTTCATATAAAAAAACAGTTTACATAAAAAAATTACTAATTAAAGTATAATTAGAAAATCTGAAGACAAAACTTTTTTAAATCTTTCCCAATTTAGAAATTTAGCAGTTATTTATGTCGCGTTACTAAAGCTAAATAGTGCGTATATGCAAAAAATTATCTTTCTGCTTAAAATCAAAATATCTTCGAAACTACAGAATATAAAAATTTTTTTCAAGACATCTTTTTTGTAGAAAATTTTATTAGCCAAAAAAAAGGTTCTTAACAAAATTTACCTAACAAGCTTTCTTATCAAGATATCAGGAAGTAAAAACGTCTTAATTTTTTGGCGATTTGCCTTTTTGGTTTTGAGCACGCGATGTAGTGAAAAAAAAATTTTTTACATGTAATTTATATTGATGCTGATATGGAGGATAGGAATTTTTCTGACGGTTTCTTATTTTTCCTAATTTAACGAGCAAGTGAAAACGAATGTCAATCGTGTTTTTTGTGTGTGATAATATTTACTTGACCCTACTGACTTAAGTAAAATATGTCGTGGTGTTTACAAGCACGTATTGTATAGACAAAAGAGCAGTCAAGAGACACGACGTAATGGGAAGTAAGGGTATCATTGAACAAAGCAAGCTTGTTGATTGCACATGCTTCAGATCTTTCAGATTAAATCAGAAAAAAAAAATTTTCATACAATGAAATACAATATAAATAGTTGGCTTAGTTGATAAAAAAAATAGAACACTATAATTTTCGTTGAATTTATTTCATATATTTTTTTTTTCACTTGGCGTATAAATACATGCGTAAGTATATATTATACACATGCGGGGCAAAGTTGCACAAAAAACCGAGTGATTTATTTTTACACTGCAGCCCACACTTATTCGTCGCATATGAGATGATATATTTTTAAGAGTGATTATATTTAGAAAATTTTTTCGTTCTCGTTGTCGTGCGGGCAATAATAAATTTTTCCATTTTTATTGTTGACTCATATGATATTGTTGTCGAGGACTTTGCGCTCTTCAACAAAATTAAATAGTTTAAAATGAATTATTTTTATCGAAAAAAAATTTACATATTTTCCTTTAAAAAAAGCTCCATCGCCCCATATTCTCAATTAAAACTTTTCAACAATGATTTAATACAATTATTAACAATATTATTTATTTATTTACCATTTTCTATGTCCTAAATAAATTATTATTAAATATAATTCTCAAATTTATCGAAAAAATAAAAATAAAACAGAAATTGATTGAAAATTTGAATTCAAAACACAACTGTCATAATTTCATTTAAATCGATATAATTAATTTCGATTATTAAATCGTTTTTTAAGCTATTTTTCAATAGAATAAAAAACCTGTAATATTTTTCACATGACAACAATTTATTATGCAATTGAGAAAAAAAAATCACGCGGTTTGTTTCGTTACATTTTTTTAACACTCATTAAAAACTGAATTTTAAATGCGTAGATACTTGAATAAAATTATATAGTAGTAATAATTTATAAGATTTAGCTTTTTTTATTTATATAAAAATATTTCTTTAATTAAATTGTCGAGTTTGAGGCAGAGAGTAAAATAACGCTGTTGTGAGTGAATGAAAATCTCGAAACGACTCGTTCAGGGTGAACGCACTCAACACTACGCCAATCTGCCGCTCGTCGGAACAGACGAGAAAGAGAGATACAGAAAGAGCAGACGAGTGGGAGGGACTATAAAGTACCGCGCGCAATCCACTGATTGTGAAAGTGAAGCCGACATCGATCTGTTCGTGCTCGTGAATACCCGATTTCAACTTAATGTTTTGCATTAATTATATTCATTTCTTTGATTGTTTTATTATTTCAAAAACTTCTTCAAATATTATACATCATTAAGATATAAACTATACTTTCATTCATTGCTTTTTATATTTCGTCAACTCATCTTAATAAATCTATTCAGATGACTTGCGAAATAAAAATGTATAGATTATATATTTTTTATCCTTATCACATATCATGATGTTTTATTAAATGCGATGACCCAATTTCAATTTTAGTTGAAATCAATTCACACATACGAAAAATAAATATTCAGGTACATAAAAAATATTAAATACAAAGGCATGTGACACTTCTTATCGGGCATTGCTTGGTAAAGGTAAATAATAAAAAATTTTCAATTGGTCGAAGTTTTTCTTATACGATAAAATGTTTGTTAACATTTTAGGTCCAGTATCTGTCACAAATATGGACAAAGAGAGTGCTAACAATTTTTATTTAATGTGTAGCTGTCTTGTACAGCACTGAAAAATCCTGATGTACTGATAGACTGTAACAGTAACTGTATATCGGGGTTGTAATTTAAAAAAGATACAACAAAATTTACTTCCAATAGGATAAATGTAGCATTTGATGACTGGTTATGGGAAATTCGGCGGAAAAATGCCAGTGATTAGTCAGAAACTCGTACAGTTACCCTACAAAGCGTAAAATATGTGTAGAATAAATTTAAAAACATCTTAAAACGTCGCATAAAAATATTAAAAAAAAAAAATTTTTTTCCGATAATTTTCAGAAAGAAAATTAAATTTTTTTTACGCGTAAAAAAATGGGGAAGAAAAAATAAAAATAAATTCTCATATTGTTCAATTTGTATTGATATAAAAATGCGTGTAAATTTTCCTACTATTACTTATTTTTATCGTTAATATATACTTAACGGAAAAAATGTAATCACAATCTACGTATATCGATAAATCAAAACATTTCATATGCATATCGTGATTACACTCGTAATAAACATGTTTATCATAAGCCTCTAGAACGTAGAGAGTTCTGTTTAAAAAATAAACATTGAAAACAATCGTAAATGCATTGTACGGAACGGTCGATCTCACGCGTAGTTTACACGATTAACAAATAAAAAAAATCATCGTCGATTGTTATCTGACAATAGAGCGTGTCGGACGATGAAATCGGCGAGGTAAACCCGGCGCCATGTGTATATATGAGCGTTCATTATGCCTAGCGGAATACGGTCGTTGGCCGCTCTGTCGTCCCGGGTTCGGTCTCTCGCTCATACGCCCGTCATCAAATAGTCGAGGGATGGAGTTGCGCCACTACCACCCGGTGCTATATAGCCACGTCCCGATGGAGTAGTGTCGACGGTGCGAGAGGAGGAGAGTTAGTAGCTTGCCGAGTGTGCGCTAATCGATCGCTAAGTCGAGGACGTGGCACGACGCGTTCGAGCGCACGAGAACTCTCGTCCGGTGATTAAAACTCCATCGATTGGTGTCATCGACTTGCTCTATTTCCGCTTGTCTCGCCGACAAAAAAAAATTATCACACAGCCAGTGTCGTGTGGCGCAGAATTCCCCAGTTGCGAAAAATCGATACTTCAACTCTACAGTATCAAACGTAAATAATTTTTTTACCTCACCTTAAAGTCATTTAATACCTGAAAAAAATACACTTATAAAGCTTGTCACTTCTATAGCGTCGGAAAAATAGCAAAAGTGTGAAAATTTTGCAATATCGATTCCCAGAAAAAAAAAAGAAACAAAATCGCCTTGAAACTGATTAAAGACGTAATTTAGAACTAATGTACAATTTTTCATCGATTGCTGATTAGTTGACTCTCTCAGCAGTACAACCTTAAATAAAAGGTGATAGGAAAAATATCAATTAAAATCAAAGTCTAAATTCGCTTTAATTTTCGAGAATTTATTACGCAAAATTTTTGTTCTTTGTATTTATTTTTTTTTAAGTTCAAAGATTCTTATCTTAAACATATTTCGATATTACAGTTTTTTTGATGCGCTGGAAAAATTGTTTTCATTTGTCTCATGTCGTTGTGTGCTCCCGTGGTAATTTATTTCTCCAAGACCTCTTCCATTCATGTTACGCAAGATAAATTGTCGAATTTCCGGCGTAGGGATGTTCTTGATGCCAACGCATTAAGCGTTCAAGGATATTGTGTTGAAGTTGGGCAGTGCTCTATACTACTAGTGCAAAAGTTTAGATAATTATATAATTGGAAAATTATTATATGCGGCTATTCTGTTAGAGTAGAGTATTAAAAGTTAAAGTCTTTATTGTTTATATACATGTTATTTTGAAAATTATTTCTACTAATTAATTTTATACACTCTTGATGTATATTAAATGAAGTCATTTAAATTAATGTGTGTGGATAATTTGTGCGGGTATAATATGGGGTAATTATGTGGAGACAAATGAAATTTGCATGGATTTTTTTTTTACGGAGAGTTGAAGTTGTTCACAAAGTTGTATGACCTACTTCTAAAGTTGAATACAATATTTGACGTACTTTTTTATGTTATTTTCTTCATCTGAACAATTTTTTTCTGTTCTATTATAGTTTCGAAGTCTAATTGATATTGTTTGCGCGATGTAACAAGGTTATACTTTGGAATAAAATTAAAATCTCTGATTTAATTAATTATTTTCATGCAAAATTAATGCCAGATTTTTTTATTTTTCAAATGCATGATTAAAAATGAGAGAAAAAAAATCTCTCATTAAAATTTATTAAATATAATCGTCAGAAATTTTTTCAAATGGTCTAGAATATCGATAAAATTAATGAAAAGTCATTGAAATAGATTCTATAATTGAAATAATATATTTTATTAATTTTAAAATGGTTAAAAAAAATTTTTTTTTTTGATTG
Source organism: Macrocentrus cingulum (assembly GCA_002156465.1). Taxonomy (NCBI): domain Eukaryota; kingdom Metazoa; phylum Arthropoda; class Insecta; order Hymenoptera; family Braconidae; genus Macrocentrus; species Macrocentrus cingulum. The sequence continues at coordinate 54,688 of MVJL01000121.1, read as the reverse complement.
TTCGTTTTTAAGAAATTTTTTTCCGTCGGTCACTTTACTCTTAATTAAAGCAAATCCGTGCTATAGTTAATTAACGATAAGGTGCATAAAAACGAGATGAAATATATAAGTATAGGGTGTGCTAAACGGCCAGTCGTTTATCAAAGATGCGACGAGAATTTTATTTTATGAGCGATATCTATATGTATATAGATAATACTCTCACTTGGACTCTTTTCTCTCGTTCAAGTTCTTGAGCTAGCGGTGTGCTGCACTGCTGCTGTCGACAATCACCATTATGCACCTATAAAAGTCTAGCTGAAATGACTTTTGAAATGTTCTCTTACTTTAATTGCCACGTAACACGAGACGTTTTGTTTTTTTCCCTATAAGTACTTTTTATGTAAGTCACTTGGCGACATCATCAAAAAGTTTTCCCTCTTTTACGTATATATTTCAAATAACCTGATAATGATATCAAAGAAAACGAAATCCATGCGATGATTTCCTCTTGAAAGAGCAAAATTTTATTCGTTCTTTTTTTTAAAACTTTATTTTTATTTAATCAAATTTAGTTTTTTTCATCATAAAAATGTCAGAAATAAATTTTTAGTAAATTAAAATTATTCAAATGAATACAGATAATACTTTTTTATTATCTGTTTGTTTATTCTTGTAATTTCAAAGAAGAATATTAATTTTTTCGATGTGAAAAAAAATAAATTATGTTTTTTTAATAAAATTTATTTGATAAATTTGTGTAATTTATCAAATAAATTATTATTAAATTATTATTAAATAATAATAATAATAATAATTAATTATTATTAAATTATTTATTTTTTTTGTGTAATTTTCATTGTCATCTTTGTTTTTTCATTTAAATTTTCTCAAAATTGTATAATGAGCACTTTGGATTATTTAAATGTTGTTAGAAAATTCGTAATAACATTGAAGGATTATCCTTGTGATAGTCCATTTGTACAATTTCACTCTGCATAGTTTCCTTTAACTTTTACCAGATAATTTAATTAAAGAGATAGAAGTTTTGTCGTGTTAAACCGAAACAGAGCCAGTTGTACCGAGAGAAAATTTACGCGGTCAAGCTCTTTTCAATTGACACATTGATTAAATAATCCACCAAATTACTTAATCACCACCTAAAACTTTTTAATTCGCCATCTCTAATCTACTAATTAAATTCAGTAGCCAATCAAAACGAAAAAATCACCAAAAGTCCCGAACATAATTTTTCAAAATGTTAATTAATTTTAATACCATAGAGCACACCACTAAACTATATATAGCGATATGTAAAATTCGTAATTATTTAATGAATGGAAAAAAATCTAGTGTATAAAAAAGTCATCACTGTTAATGTTTATAGAGTGAAGCAATTTTTTTTTAATTTTTCTGTCGAAAAAATACGCTAGTTTTTTTTTTCTTCCCGACCCCCAAAATATAGGCTTATTTACATGACGTGGCGCCGGAGGGGGATTCCCTTGAGAATTTAATCAGTCGCACAATTCACGCGATCTCGAAAGGCACCACAGGTGCAGGCTCCCCTCTCTCTCTCTCTCTCTGCACCGTCTATGTATACTCTCGCAAGAGCATTAGCGCGCGTGGTCTCGGCTCTGTTACGTGTCAGTCACGCCTCCGCTTTCGCTTTCTCCTCGCGTGCCAACTTGCACTATCATATCGTTCGTCGACGCGGAAGTGTCGATTCATACCGACTTCGTGATGTATTCGTTCGTCATTGCCATTGCCCAAGGCATTTACTCGTAATTGCATTTTCCCACGACTGTAATTGCACTATTTATATATAATTGCTAAACAAATCATCCAAGTTTAATGTGACCTATTTGTTTGTAAATTAAAATTGTCGCTTTATTCTGCAAATAAATGTAGTTTATCCCGGCAAATTCATCATTGAAAGATTTTCTTTTGATTTTTAATCAAGATTTTAGTTTCATCCAATTGTTTCAAGTGTTTAAAAATAATTCATGCATTTCTATAACAATTAGAATGTCATTTTAACACACACCATAATATGTTGAAGAAAAAAAATTTATCAGATTTTCGCTCATATATTTTTTTGTTGTGTTTTTGAAGGAGAAGAAAATATTTTAACCTTTTTCACGTATGGTAGAAGACAAGAGATTAATGCGTTTAGTTGGATATTTTTTCATGTGGTCAGACATTTTTTATAAGTTTGTGTATACTACTTGAAAGGCAGAAGTTGTATTATTTTTTATTCTTCATAGGTCACATTTTCCCTTCTCGTGCAGTTTTCCCACTTCTCGATGACAAATGCTGATAAGACTGGTCATTGTAACTAATCTCTTCTAGAGAGCAAGTTGAAACTCTATACTGTAAAAAAAAATAACAGGGAACCATTTCTCAATGCAATTTAGAGTACGTGACCTGCATAAAAAATCTTTTTATGTTAGATAATATATAACAAGCTCAATTTCTTGTTCTCGTTTAATAATTCATACAAGAAGAAAATATATCTGTCAATATATTCCAAATTCAGCTTTAAACAACATTCTAATATTATGAATATTTTTTAAAACACTGAAATTATAACCATACGGATTAAAAAAGAAAATTCTGAATTATATTTAATTTTATTCTTACAGTTTTCGAATTTTTTTCCTATAATAAAATCATATAATGATATTAATTGACTACAAAATGAGGATACATTTTATTACAATGGGTTTTATATGCTAGTCTAAAACATTAGATATGGTTGTAAATTTATGTGTTGTTTCTTATCATTTGTAAGGTTATAGGAAGCATATTACATGGTAAATAAATGGAGTTTACATTTGTCTTGATGGCCACTCACTGTCAGCACACTGTATTGTACTGCCATGGCTGTCGTCCGCGACCTTGCGACGCTATTCGGATCAGGGTTAGGTTTCACGACGCGCCGATAGACGGACAAGATAGAGTCGCGCTTGTCGTTAGCGCTGCATGTCTAGTGCGCATGTGCTCAGAGTCGCGCGGGAACGGCGGTCGCCAAGTGAAGTATGCGATGTGAACAGACTACTAGGCATCGGAGAGTGCATACCAAGGCCACTGCAACGTAGATTGCGAGGTGGAATCCACATGCATTACACTACGCCATCATACACAGACAATGCGCGTATATATGCATTTGTGGCCGAGGAAAGCTGCTTCGTGTAATGATTCCGTTATGCAACGGAATATGAGTATTTATGACTGACGGCCAAATTGCGATAAGACTGATATACTTACCTACTCGACGTGATAAATTATTTTTTGTGCGCCTTGCTTATCACTGCTAACTCTCGACGTGCTAGTTGATAAATTTTCATGACGCTTCATATATATTCAGTTAATATCATTTTTATCCTAATTTTAATTGAAATTACGTTTTATTTATAAAGACTTTTTTATAACTTGTGCAATTGAGAAAATTGTTAGTATTTTCATTGGAGAAAATACCTATAGTGTTCAAAATTATAGTGCTAAAACTGATGGCTTAATAGTTGTTACTAGAGGACAATAAATTTTAAGGATTCTAGTGTTTCAATTGAGTCCAGTCTCTTCTGAGCAATGGAAAATAAAGGAAAATTTTTAAACATGAATGAGCATGATCCGGTTGAAAAAATTAATTTAATCGAAAATAAATTATTAGATAGGGTTTAGTTGGATATCCTGGTTGTTTCGTTGATATATTGTTGTGTCACTGTTATGATGATTATATTTTGTATATAATCTCAGCTTTCCCCTTTTGATGGCGAGGAATTTCTCCCGCTTCTTTTGTGTCATCGCCCATCTATTTAATCTCGTTTGCCTCTTGAAAGTCGTCGCTTCGACTTAGGTTCACGTGATACTGAAGATGCTGGCATTCCAAGCTGCTTGCAAACTACTTGCAGGCACGTTCTACATAATACCAAGAGGACGCGCGCACATATGGCTCATGTTGCATGTATGTATCTACTCTTTCTCTGTGTTCAGGCAAAAGCGAGAGTATAATATAAGGATACAAAGTGAAGCCTTTTAGAAATACAATATAATGATGCGACTGCGTTGCATCCTCTTGCTCTGTCTTACTCCTTAATCGTTTTCTCGTCTCTCTTCTTTCACTTTAGCGCTTTTGCCCTCGCACCTTGCTCCTATCCTGAAGATGTCCCGTACGCTCTCTAGCTTGCTCCAACGAGCTTCTACTTCATGGCACTAATTACGAGAGCATGCCATTACAGCCAAAGAGTGAAACGATTAGTGTCGCGCTCCTTGTATACTTGCTTTTATATATATTACTATTACAAGTAATTAATTTTAAATCGTCTATCAACATTTTTATATATTAAAATAAATTTAAAATTCTTATATGCATAAAAACAAATTTTTCCTTCAATTTTTATTTTCGATTACAATGCATATTTTTTCAAATTGTTATTGATCTGAAAAAATTTAAGCATGGATTTTTTTTTACTTGGCTACTGTATTTTATGTGAATAACAAATGATTTTGTGGTTGATGGTTGACTGTGCTGTGTATAGGAGTTTGATTTAATTAGGCAAGTGATTAATGCGATTTTATGTGAGATTAAAAATTAATATGGTAATTGTAAAATTACGAGGGTGCGAGGAACAATTAAATTATTATCGTTTGCTTTTGCAAATTGTGCGTGATGGTCCAGAGCCCTCGTTACACATTGTTACATCTGTGATGCATACTCCTTTCCTCTCCTCCGTATATAAGACACTCTTGCCACGGCCCATACTATTCTGCCTCTGTAGCATATACTGTGTCTCATGCATATTCCAATGTCGATTATCGCCGCAGACACTGGGTCTTCCTATACCGTTGTTGTTTACTGGGCTACTTTTGAGTGTGTACATAAGTGCACAATACATACACAAAGTTAAGTCTTGTGCTTGCAGTCTTCTCTGCTTGCTCCTTGTATAGTATTTCTCTTCCTGATGATATCGCGCAGTTCTCCTGCGTCAAATCTCACTCTCGAGTGATTGACTAATAAAAAATAGCAGCAATCGTTGCTATAAAAATTCAAAATTATAATAATCTTTTTTATCATCAAATATCCTAATTTAAACATTTTTTAACATCAATTGTTCAAGAAAGTGATAGAAAATTTAGAAATTAAATTTTTTGATTGCATGAAATAATTTTTTTTTTCCACTTTATGACATTTTTTACTATAAAATACATAAATAAAAAAATTTTTTTAAAAATATTCCACGTATATATTGAGGTGGAGGTGAAAATGCTGGCAAGTAGAGTTCAGTATATATGTATGTTGACATTGACTTTTTAAACTTCAAAGTTTGCGCGAAAAAAAAAAAAAATTCTGTGAAAGTGCGCAGTATGTTTGTGTATATGTACTTATAGTTATGTACATAAATATACATGTATGTATATTATAATGTATGAAACAACGTTATAGAAACTTTTTCCAAACTCGTAAGAATTTTCTCGACCTGCGATTTCCATCATTATTGTTATTGCTATTATTATTACTATTATTATTATTATTATTATTATGCTTTAGGTTATGCAAAGTCATGCGCGCGAGCTCGATCGATTCGTCTTTCTGGTTTCGAGACTCTCACGGGTGAAGCGTGTCTCGCCGCCGGCTTTGCTCTCCAGACTCACAAACGATCCGTTGTACGAACGTTGCACTCGATTTCTCTCTCTTTCTCTCTTCCGTCCGTTGAGTATATTATACAGGGAATTCATATGCATGTGTATGCATAACACACGTTCTGTTTGATTGTTTCGAATAATTGTGCGCGGACGTCTTTGATGGTCTGTTGAATATTTTTTTAAACCGATTTTTATTTTTAATTTCATTTTTACCGTGACTCTTCAGTGTTTTTGAATTCAATGAAAATATTTTTTTTTTTTGTTTAAATAATTTTATGAGCTTCATTTTCGTGGATTTTCAAAGATTTTTTATATTTTTATGGCTTTGAAAAATTTTTTTATTCATTGAAAATGTTGTTTTTTTTTTTCTATTAATAAATATTTTATAGTCGAAGCTTAAAGAATAGCCTGATAAGAATTTTTACTGAATTTTATAAACAAAAATAATGAATTTAATTGATGATAAAATTAGTATAGAAAAAAATTACAAGAAAAACCATAAAAATCGGTTTATGTAAATGAACAACCGGATAAATTGTATGACACTTACATTTTATAAATGTCTCATCTAAGTGTTTACATTTCTAAATAATTGTCACAACTTTTTCCATTAAGATATCGCGAGAAAAAACAAAATGTTAAAGAAAAGTTGAAGATTTTTTTTTCCCTCCAATAATTCTCTTTGCTAAGTCTGACAACCGAGACGTAATCTTTCTCGATTGCCGGTTGCTGCCAAAACTTTCATGTTTCCAAAGTTGTTTGAAACAAGAACGATAGAATAAGGGGGTTGAGATATAGAAAGTGAAGAGAAGAAGAAGAAAAAGTATGAGAAGCTTTCATTGGATGAATTTTTCACGTCGTCAAAAATAATCGTGGCTTTAACCACCACATCCCTTCAACATGCCACATCACAAACACACACGAGCACATATATAAAGTGCATGAAGGGCTGTGTGAGTAGCTGTTATTGGCTTGTCCTTTTTTCGCTTCCATTCAGTCTGCTAAAAACCACCATGCCGTCCAAACGAGAGGAGGCGACACGTCCGCGTGCTAATACATCCCACTCGTGTGGAAATTGAACAGCGAAATCGGCGCTGCATGGAAACTCAATAATTTCTGCTTCATGTGGTGACGTCACACGCATTCTATACCTGATTACACTATAATTGATGACAAGAATATTTCCATTCTCAATTTTCTAATTAATTCGAAAATGCTTGACAAAAGTATATAGTTTGTTAATTCGCAAGTCACAATATAAAGTGCAGGCCTAAATGCAGTACGAATGCGCCAAGCTATATTGAACAATGGAGACAGGGAAACGAGACGAGAAATGGCGAGAAATGGAAGAAGGACATGGATACAGCTGCTGGAACACGAGAGAGACCTCGTCCCGGGGATGCAACTTGAGTAATTGGCTACTCCCACAGGGGCCTCCTTGAAATCTACCTCTCTCTGACAGTCTGGCTACCTCCTAGGAGTTGAATATCGTCTGTCGGCCTCTGATGACGTAATATGCTGAACGTCCTCTGGACTTTTGACCCATTTTATACTTTAAATCAATTTATTAGTTTTAAATGGCTGGTGTTTTATTTGGAAAACTTATTGAAGTATTTTTCTTCTTTATCGAGTTTGAGAATTTTTAGTTTAATGGGAGAAAGTATATGTTAGAATTCAAGTTTGAAGGATTATTCATGCTTGATGGTATAATCACTTGAGATTAGTTGCAGTGTGGAACTTCATTGAAGTTGTAATCATCAAGTTTCACGGGAATACGTATGAAGTTGCGGTGAAATTATTTTGGAGAGGCATAAGGGAAAAGTGTATAATTTTGTTGGGAAGAAAATATTGCAGAAAGTTTTTTTTTGATATTTCATCAAATTTTATATTCACAAAACGACGTTAAACTACTTATTATGACTACTTAAATGTTTTTTCAGTAGAATAACCTGTGTTATGTCAGCCAACAAGAGTTATTTTATATTTTTGGGTTGAAACATCTTATAATTGATTTTTAAGATGATGTTCAATGAAGAAAAAAACATTTTTTTATAATCAAATTTTTGGAGAAGTATACACCCTTTGGGTATCTTGCAATTTTCGCAATTTTTGAATTTTATCTCAAGAACTGAGGAAGATACAAAAAAAATTTCTTTAACATTTTTTGCAGAAAATTTTATCTCGAATCGTTTCACTCTCATGATATTTTTTTTTATCTCTCTTATTTATCGAGTTATTGTTGAAATACCAAAAAAAAATAATGAAAATGGCAGGATTTTAAAGAACTCCTTCGGAACTTTGACTATAAAAAACCAAGCATTAGTGATTCATTTATTCGGACGAAATTCAACCCTCAAGTGACCTTTTATATTAGGGTACGTCTGAACCATACAAAAAAATATCTGATCGGCTGAACCCGCTATACCCTCTCCCTATTGTGTGGGAAAAGTATATATACCTATATATAAATTTTCATTTTTTTACGAAGAGCATGCGTTTATTTAGTCAATTCATGACTGTTAATTTTTTTTTTATTTATTTAGTAATTTTTTTCGAAAATGGGATATTTTATTTGTCAGAATAACATCAGAGTTAAGTTCGATAAACTTTCTTTTTTACGTCAAATTTATTAATAAAATAATGAAATTTCTCGAAATTTGATTTTTAATTTCAAACAGTGATCAAATAATATTTAATTAATTGTTTTCAAACATTTCCATTTATAAATACAGCTATCAAAATTTACCTTTTAGTTTTGCATGGTTGAAATGAAGCTAAATTTCGATCGAGCGGTTTTTTAAAACTTCAAACGGAATGCGGGCATAGAGGATGTAACAAGTCGTTTGCTTTGACTGGAAATACCCTTTAAAATTTACTCTTGCATATTTTTTCTTCTCATATATACATTCCAAATATTTTATTAATGAAGTATACATTACTATACCTAATTTATTTCTTATCACATATTTAATGCAAATTTGTGGTTTCATATTTTTTTATGACTCTCTGGGATTTCAATGGTTAATTTATTTCGACTTAGGACGAGAGGATACTTCTCTCGAGGGCAAGTTGGAAATGTTCCGGTGAATTTAGCTCTGGTGTCGGATAACCACCAGACTACGAATGAAGTGCTATATATAGTTTCCTGCTTGCTAAGAGGTCGATTCACGGATATAGCTCGTCCTTGAATTCCTTGACCTGGAAATAAAACTTCGGGAGAAAAAGAGAGAGCACGTTGAGCGAGATAGAGAAAGGGGGAGTCGTCGTGTGTTGACGGGTCAGAGAAAATCTGAAGTTTGATTAGAAGTGCTTTCGCGGTCTCTTGACTCACTGCCATCGATCGAGTATGTTAGATACTTTGCTCTTTGGCTTCCTGTAGCTATACTCTCAGCCGCATGCTCCACACTAACTTTCTGATGCATCATCCCTAGTTAATTATAACTATCAAAATAATTTAATTACCGTTGCAATCTGATTTTGAAAAAAATATATTTATACCAACTTTGATTAAATATTTTAATTCTCCAATATTACTTTTTTTTATTATTCAAATAAATATTCAAGTTGAAAAAATTATTTAAAGAAAAAAATAAAAAAAAAAAAATCATGCAAGTCGCGGTATGTTTTAAAAAATAATATTTTTTATTCATTTTTTTTTTTTCAAAGGAAATTTGTGTTAAAATGATGAAAATTGAAAGAGTATAGGGAAAATGTTGATTTAAAAAATAAAATAAAAGTTTTAATAAATTGCTGTTAGAAAATAATAAAATTGTCTTGTAGTTGTAAATCATTTGGGACAACTGGCTTGTTGTTTCATAGTGCTTTTTTAATTCCCGATGGATCAGAAACGATTTCCCGCTATCACGGAACGTTGCATCCCCCAGTAAATAACTTCCGGCTGGAACACGCGAGCGGCCGTGTGTGCCTGCTGACATAAATATCGTGTGCCGTTCGGGGAATCGTCTCGGTGTCGATATATATCGCGATTTTCTCTCTCTCGGCTCCACGATGTATCACCGTCGCCACAGCAGCAGCAGGAGCACTACCAACACAAGAATGAGTGTGCAAAAGAGTTGAATTTATGCGCCACAAGCTACTGCTGCTCAGGCGCCGTGTGTGTGCAGCACACACGTGATCCTCTTTACACTCGACGGACGGCGACAATAAAAAACTTTGCTTCACGCGATAATAACTTAATTTTTTAATTCATGGCACTCTTTCGCTGGTATGTTTTTATGGAAAAAAAAATTTTTTTTTTTAGTTCAAAACACTGCATATTTATTGCGTTGAGAAGTGATACACTAAATTTAATTAAAGAAAAATTTATATTTAAATCTTTTTTTGTTGACATCCAATTTTTAATGTGTGGAAAACTTTTTCGCTTTTAATTTTGTTATAATTCAAATTTTCAACTTGCGATTTTTTTTTTTGTGCGGTTGAATCTCGACCAAGGAGATTGAAATGTAAATTATGACAAATTTATTGTAGTTTGAAAAGTTTTAAATACAGGAAAATTACACGGCGTTAGTTCACATTTTTTTTTTTTCAGAGAGAAAAAAATGGATTTTTTTGTATGCAATGAAATATGACATGTGTTGTCACCGTTTATAATTTTTTTAATTTATTTAATGAGTAAAACAATGGTAGTGAAATAATGGTAGCATAAATTATTATACCTATTCCAAAGTGATATTACTTAAATGCACTTTTAACTTGAATATAAAAATTTTTATCGCAATAGGTTGATACTTAACTTTTTGATAGATAAAAATTGAGTTTAAATTAAATCTAATGGGTATTTACATTCGTTGGATATCTTGGTAAATATTTTATAGGATGAAATGAATTAAAAAAAATATTTTTCAACATAAAAAGTGGATTATTTTCGATTTTTGTTGAATTATAAATTCTTGCACATCTGTCGCAGACAAACACGCAGACAAACACGTAGAGAAATTATTTCTTCTTCATCACTAAAGCACAAATTACTGCAGTAGGATTTCTCACCTCGTGTCTCACGTTTTGACTAATTAAAACTCCTCTCAGCAGTCGACCGCTTTCAACGATGCAGCGAGGTAATTATTGTCATTATTCATCCGAAAAGACGAGGAGAAATAATGTAAAAAAATTTATCTTACCGTTATATATAGCTAGGTGAAAAATATATATTTCTGCAAGAGTAAAAATTGCGGCTGATGCTTCTATTTCCACACAGCGCGCCCGAGTGTTTGCAGTAGATTGAGGTTCAGCTTGCCTTTTACCTCTCTACCGACTAAACCCGTCGCGCCGGGACGCGCCGTTATTGCGAGCTAGGTTTTTGCTCTCTTTTTACTCTCTGTGACCCGACCCCACTCAATATTTTCGTCCACCGCACCGACGCTTTTATTTTCTTTTTTATGGCTGCGTGCACAAAAAAATCTTGTACGAGCCGCGTATACAACAGTGTCAGTGTGAAATTAACGGTATCACACGTGATGAGTTCATTTAACTCTGCTTAATGACGAATTTCACGATTTAAATTACCCGACAATTATACTCTGATGTTTTTATTTATTCGGTGAAATGTCCATTTTTGACATCACTCATTTGATTTTTATTTCCCATTATTTTTCTTTGTTTATTTAGTTATTTCATTATCATTACTCATGCCATTTATTTTGTGTAATTGATGGAAATAATTGGGTTCTATTCGATTAATGCAGTGGAAAATGCGTCATTGCTGATATGTCAATTAGTTAAATATATTTTTTGTTTAGTAGTAAAACTCTAATTATTATCATCAATTACTCTGATATGCACAACAAAATTAAAAACTACTTAAAAATATTAAAATAATTGAAATAACGTTTGAAATGTTTAACCATCTTAAATATTTTCTTGTGACTTTTTATCGCTTGAGAAGCGATATTGCTTATTTAATTTTCTTTTCGTACTTTGAAAAATAAATTTCGTTATATATAATAACTGCATTTTTTAAAGTCAACAATTTTCAAATTAATTAGTTGGTCCTTTAATGTAGGAAAAATTTTTAAGTACAAAAATTTTCAATTAATAATTAATTTAAAAAGATAAATATAGATGGAAAACATGAAATTTTTCTTAGTTATAAAAATATCATAATTTTTATGTTTTTATGGTATCGAGTTTTTTTTTTAATTGATGTGTATGTTATATAGAACATGTGCACTATTTACTTGCCTCTGTGATCCGATGTAAAATGATGCCAATTTGAAAGGAGAGACGATTGCGAGTATATAATCTAATTTCAAGGGTGATGAACTTGCAACTTGGAGTGTGCTGTTATCGGGAAATCGAGGCGCTCGATTATAGGGATAGCATAGCTGATAGTCCCGCTGTACTATTACCCGCAGGGCTACCTCTGCTCGTAAACTCATGTCCACTGATTTATATAGAGAAGCTTATTTGGCCTTATGGCTCTGTCGAGTGTTGACTTTCTCAAACATAACCACATGCACTATCATATATACACTATAACCCCTAATACATAAATCCGAATATATTCATTTTCCCACCACCGATACAAATAAAAATCTATAAAATAAAATTGTCTGAAAATAAAATATCACTGAGTAAATTTCAATATAAAGCTTTTAATAGTTAAAAATTTTTTTATATCTATATAAAAAACGCACAAATCTCAATTTTTTTTTTGATGAATATATTTTTTATCCAACAAAAAAATGATGTTTTTTCAGATTAAACTAAAATACAAATTTTAGAAACATGGCATTATATTAAAATTTTATATTTTTATACCAGTAAATAAAATATAAAAATTTTGATGAAATAAAAATTGGATGAATTGATAAAAGAAAAATTTTTATCAAGGATTGTACTCACTATATTTTCTTAATTGACATCAGATTGATCTGGTTGCCATCAGGCTTTTTTGTCACACACCCTATTTCCAGCGTGAGAACAAAAAACTCGACACTCTCGTTACGCCGTTGAAGCCCTATAAAATGCTGATTTGATGAATGAAGAGTTTTATGGATGAATCCTTCGTCGAATGAAAATCGCTATATACCGTGCCTATATATATGTGTATAGAATATATCTCAACGAGAGGGCGTTTTCGGAATTCCGTGGAGGGTTTACGAGGACGCGCTACAGCTACGGCTTTTACTGCCGCTATTGAGGAGAAAGAGGTCGGGACAAGCCCTCGGTATAACCGTCTATATATACAATATATGTATGTGAATAGTTGCAACGCCAAGACCGATAATACGTTTATGACCAGGTATTAAATCTGTCAGTGATCCCGAGTGCAACTTTCTTGCTGTACGCTACACGCTTCAACACGTGCAATTGCACATTAATGACTTTCCACATGGACTCGGTCTAATCCTCCGCGTGCGGACATTCCATGTGTTTATATATTGGCTGAATAATTGTCGCTTAATACTGATTATCAGAGCATATTAAACTTTGTTGAAATCGCGTGTCGGAATAACATGCAAAATATTTTTTTTAGTTGAAAAAAAAAAAAAAAAAATTGTCATAAATTATGGTAAGATTGTATGTCGACTTTTTTATTTACTTTTTTTTTATTAATTTTTTTTTATGTGACACGTATTTTGCTACAATCAGATTATATATATTTTTTATATTAGTAATTTTTTTTTTTACCTTGAAATAACATTTTATTCAGCCGATATTTGCAAAATTAAGAAAAAATTTTTTTTCCGTTTTTATATTTTGTAATAGCTATTTAAGTGTTTGACTGAGAGAGCAAAAGATTTTACTGTGCCTGATGTGTAATTTGCGAATAAAAACTGCGGCTGACGGCTGAAATTCAAGTTGGCAGTTCGTTTTAGTGCTGCCAACTGTTAAAATACAGCGTTTTGCAACGTGGCCTACTTTAAGCATGATTTTCTATTTGTCTTAAATTTTTTTTTTTCATTTGATAGTGATAGAAAAATAGGATTTTTATATTAGTTTAATTACAAATTTTGTTATTAAAAATACTAGAGAAATGCAGATGTTTATTTTTTGAAAAATGTGGGTAAAGAGTAATGTGCGAGTAAAGTGCGGCTGAGTAACAGATATTTTTTTATTGTATATATACCGGTATATATGCTGAGGAAAAATATGGCCGTGTGGAAACAGGATGAATAGTCGACGACAACGTTGATATTGAGTTTATGAATATATATGCTGCTATCTGCTTTGATCTTTAGTCTGGTGATAGATGGCATATCGGGGACGACGGGGAAGTGCCCACTATCTACTCTCACCGAGCAAAATACCTCGACTAATTCGATATTACCGCTTGTGTGTTATCAATGGTGCATTTATATGGCTATAGTGTATACATATATATACGCAAAACCGGTTTAAATTAATGATTTTACGCGACAGATAGATAAAGTGCATTTCGTTTTTTTCCTTACATAGTAAACAATGAAAATTTCAATCATTTGTTTCAAAAGTTTTATTCGAATTTATCAGAATAAAAATTTTTTCAGTTAAAAAAAAAAAATTTGTGTATAGAAAACATCATTCTTAAAAAAAATACAATTTTTTTTCTCAAGAAAAAACTATAAATAACAACATAATGGCACTGAAACCGTCGAAGAAGTTTAAAAAATTTTTTAAAAGATAGGATATCGCGTGCCTATATAACGGTAAAAAAGATAGGAAAAAATTTTTAAATTGAAATATCTTTAATACGATTAAAAATAGAAATTATACTCAAGAAATCTTTTTTGTAGAGAATTTTATGAGCTACAAAAAAGGTCTTTAACAAAATTTATCTAAATTCCATTCTTATCAAGATATTTGCTAGTAAAGTGTCCTCGATTTTTCGACGTTACGTTTTTTTTGCTGTTAGACACTCGATATTGATTACAAATCTCCTAATTTCCATTGAGAAAATTAAAAAACCTAAATTTTTAAATAAAATACACATAAGATTGATATATTGTTTTATTAATAAAATTTATGAAGTATCTGAAGAAAAATAATATATATATACAAATTGAAAAGATTTGCACGGAAATTTGCACTCTCTAACACAACCATAATTCTCTGCAATTCTCTCGAGAGCCCCGAGTGCAAGCATGGCAATTAGCACGGGCTGCTACATATAAGCCCGTCGAATCACCAGCGGTGGTTCATTATCGGTGCGAATTCACTCTGCAGTTCACTTTCTCTCTGCTTCCTCCACACTCTTCTTGGCTAATGTCCGCCGAGTTTAATTATGTACCATCAATTGCTGCTCGACAACTTTGTGAATTCTCGCAGATATTCAATATATCTGTGCTGAATGATAAATCACGGGCAAAGCAAAAAAAGAGATACAACGGAAATAACAGGAGAGAGAGGAAGGACAGCCGAAAAATATTCTGGGAATGTTGGGTGCTCTTTGACCTATATATTTCTACGAAATGCCGGGTATTTTTTATTTCATTTTTTCCCCGACTCATCCGCACGGCCGTTTAGGCCAAGCGACAGAGACCGCGGTTATACTTGATCGTAACGCAAAATTTTGCCGCAGTCTAGTTTTTTGACAGATGTTAGGGGGGGTCGTGAAAAGCTTAAGTTCAAAAATCGGGGAATGTAGGGTGGTCACAACTAGCCGCCATATTGGAAAACGCGTTTGTCGCTATATCTTCGAAAATATTGATTTTAAAGGAAAAATTGTAGAGTGCTTTTTTGTTCATAACTAAATTCCCTAACTTTTTTATCTAAAACTTTTTTCCGTAACTCTCACCGTTTTTTTAGTATTTTTGTTTATTTCAACACGTTTGTTGTTTTTCGTTTATAAAACCTTTAAAATACTATAAATTGATAAAATACCTATTACAAAAGTTATTCCTCATTAAATTTCCTACAACTTTTGTATTATCTCAAACTTTTTTCCGTAACTCTCACCGTTTTTTTAGTATTTTTGTTTATTTCAACACGTTTGTTGTTTTTCGTTTATAAAACCTTTAAAATGCCATAAATTGATAAAATACCTATTACAAAAGTTATTCTTCATTAAATTTCCTACAACTTTTGTATAAAACTTTTTTTGATAAAATAAATATTTTCGGAGTTATGAGTTGTTAACGTAGCGCGAAAACAGGCTTCGAATTGCAGTTAGAGAATTATCCAAAAAATTCACTTACTTGTATCCTAAATAAATATTTTCGGAGTTATGAGTTGTTAACGTAGCGCGAAAACAGGCTTCGAATTGCAGTTAGAGAATTATCCAAAAAATTCACTTACTTGTATCCAAATTGAAGCTGCCTCATGATGATTAGTTGGATGATTATCGATTAGTTGGATATTAAATGTCATTTAATTAAACTTTTAATTCTCTAGGGTACTATAAAATATTTCTATATTCATGATGATTAGTTGGATGATTATCGATTAGTTGGATATTAAATGTCATTTAATTAAACTTTTAATTCTCTAGGGTACTATAAAATATTTCTATAATCTATAAAGTGATTCAAAGGAAGGAAAAGTTGCAAAGAATATTTATTCTCGTTAAAAAAATAAACAAGAAAAAAAAACTACATTAATTTTCGACGCTTTCCAGATACAGCAGGAACGTAAACGTCTTCTAACTCCGATTCTGATTGAGAGTCCCTATACTACATTTTTTTCCTCATTAAATTTCCTACAACTTTTGTATAAAACTTTTTTTGATAAAATAAATATTTTCGGAGTTATGAGTTGTTAACGTAGCGCGAAAACAGGCTTCGAATTGCAGATAGAGAATTATCCAAAAAATTCACTTGCTTGTATCCAAATTGAAGCTGCTTCATGATGATTAGTTGGATGATTATCGATTAGTTGGATATTAAATGTCATTTAATTAAACTTGCAATTCTCTAGGGTACTATAAAATATTTCTATAATCTATAAAGTGATTTAGTTGGATGATTATCGATTAGTTGGATATTAAATGTCATTTAATTAAACTTGCAATTCTCTAGGGTACTATAAAATATTTCTATAATCTATAAAGTGATTCAAAGGAAGGAAAAGTTGCAAAGAATATTTATTCTCGTCATAAAAATAAACAAGAAAAAAAAAACTACATTAATTTTCGACGCTTTCCAGATACAGCAGGAACGTAAACGTCTTCTAACTCCGATTCTGATTGAGAGTCCCTATACTACATTTTTTTTTCAATAATTTAAATTTTCTGCAACAAAAATAATTTTTGCAGGAACGTAAACGTCTTCTAACTCCGATTCTGATTGAGAGTCCCTATACTACATTTTTTTTTCAATAATTTAAATTTTCTGCAACAAAAATAATTTTTTTAGTGAATAATCTAGTTTTTTCTTGAATAATATACAACCGATAATAAAACGGCAGATTTAAAAAAACTCAACTTGAAGTTAAATAAGCGCTTATATAGAGACACTATGTTAGAATTGATGTATAACACAAAATGAATATTCATTATTTTTCAGTAGTTTAATCATAATCTTTTAACATTTAGAATTTAATCTAAATTATTATTATGCAATGCTTGATGTATAACACAAAATGAATATTCATTATTTTTCAGTAGTTTAATCATAATCTTTTAACATTTAGAATTTAATCTAAATTATTATTATGCAATGCGCCCTGCAGTACCCTAGAGAATTAAATGTATAATTAAATGACATTTAATATCCAACTAATCGATAATCATCCAACTAATCATCATGAAGCAGCTTCAATTTTTTAATTAAACTTGCAATTCTCTAGGGTACTATAAAATATTTCTATAATCTATAAAGTGATTCAAAGGAAGGAAAAGTTGCAAAGAATATTTATTCTCGTTATAAAAATAAACAAGAAAAAAAAAACTACATTAATTTTCGATGCTTTCCAGATACAGCAGGAATGTAAACGTCTTCTAACTCCGATTCTGATTGAGAGTCCCTATACTACATTTTTTTTCAATAATTTAAATTTTCTGCAACAAAAATAATTTTTTTAGTGAATAATCGATATCAGTGGTGCGATTTGGTAACGCTTTTTTTTTTCAATAATTTAAATTTTCTGCAACAAAAATAATTTTTTTAGTGAATAATCGATATCAGTGGTGCGATTTGGTAACGCTTTCGCAGTTTTTTCTTGAATAATATACAACCGATAATAAAACGGCAGATTTAAAAAAACTCAACTTGAAGTTAAATAAGCGCATATATAGAGACACTATGTTAGAATTGATGTATAACACAAAATGAAAATTCATTATTTTTCAGTAGTTTAAAAAAAAACTACATTAATTTTCGACGCTTTCCAGATACAGCAGGAACGTAAACGTCTTCTAACTCCGATTCTGATTGAGAGTCCCTATACTACATTTTTTTTCAATAATTTAAATTTTCTGCAACAAAAATAATTTTCTTAGTGAATAATCGATATCAGTGGTGCGATTTGGTAACGCTTTCGCAGTTTTTTCTTCAATAATATACAACCGATAACAAAACGGCAGATTTAAAAATTTAGTGAATAATCGATATCAGTGGTGCGATTTGGTAACGCTTTCGCAGTTTTTTCTTCAATAATATACAACCGATAACAAAACGGCAGATTTAAAAAAACTCAACTTGAAGTTAAATAAGCGCTTATATAGAGACACTATGTTAGAATTGATGTATAATTTTTTAGTGAATAATCGATATCAGTGGTGCGATTTGGTAACGCTTTCGCAGTTTTTTCTTGAATAATATACAACCGATAACAAAACGGCAGATTTAAAAAAACTCAACTTGAAGTTAAATAAGCGCTTATATAGAGACACTATGTTAGAATTGATGTATAACACAAAATGAAAATTCATTATTTTTCAGTAGTTTAATCATAATCTTTTTTGTAAATCTTAAATTAGATTTAATAATAATACGTTACGTGCCTGCAGTACCCTAGAGAATTAAATGTATAATTAAATGACATTTAATATCCAACTAATCGATAATCATCCAACTAATCATCATGAAGCAGCTTCAATTTGGATACAAGTAAGTGAATTTTTTGGATAATTCTCTAACGGCAATCCGAAGCCTGTTTTCGCGCTACGTTAACAACTCATAACTCCGAAAATATTTATTTTATCAAAA
Source organism: Macrocentrus cingulum (assembly GCA_002156465.1). Taxonomy (NCBI): domain Eukaryota; kingdom Metazoa; phylum Arthropoda; class Insecta; order Hymenoptera; family Braconidae; genus Macrocentrus; species Macrocentrus cingulum. Next base: position 35,981 of record MVJL01000121.1, on the reverse strand, counting down.
AAAGTTTTATACAAAAGTTGTAGGAAATTTAATGAGGAATAACTTTTGTAATAGGTATTTTATCAATTTATAGCATTTTAAAGGTTTTATAAACGAGAAACAACAAACGTGTGGAAATAAACAAAAATACTAAAAAAACGGTGAGAGTTACGGAAAAAAGTTTGAGATAAAAAAGTTAGGGAATTTAGTTATGAACAAAAAAGAACTCCACAATTTTTCCGTTAAAATCAATATTTTCGAAGATATAGCGACAAACGCGTTTTCCAATATGGCGGTTAGTTGTGACCACCCTACATTCCCCGATTTTTGAACTTAAGCTTTTTACGACCTCCCCTAACATCTGTGAAAAAACTAGACTGCGGCAAAATTTTGCAATTTGGACTTCCTCTATTGCTTGGCCTACATCGTCGTCGTCATTTATCAGCTGATCCAAACGAGATTGGACGTGTCTCGCGCAGTCTCGCGTCGCGACGAAAAAGTGTCGGGTTTTCTCGCTAATTTTGCAATGTTTAAACAAATCAAAGTATACTTGAACATTTTATTAGTGTTTTTCAATATGTATAATGTGGAAATAACATGAATTAACTGCTGGCAACACTGGGCATTAATTATTTAATGGTAAGTTTGTATCGAGAACTCCTAGGAATGATTCGATGAGTCGAGGGATGCGTGTTTTTTTTTTTTTTCAAAATATCTCGAAAACTGTGGAAGTTGGGGAAAATTTCGATCTATACTGTTTTTTAGGTTGGAAAATTCTCGACAAATAACCTCTTGACAGAATTTTTTTTTACTTGCAAATTCTGAGAGATATTGTCGAAATAATGAGGTTAGCTTGTTGCTTGAGTGGAATTTGATGGTTTTTTTTTTGGGATATTTTGTGGATGGCTAATGATAAAATTTATTATAGCTTGTGAAATTCGGTAAGAGAGGTAACTTCTTTTTTAGGTGCATTAAAAATATATAATCGACTTATTCTTAAATTACTCGTCATTCTAATTCATTGTTCCGATTTTTAGCAAAGGTTTTTACAATAAAGGCTCTCTTTTTAATGTTCTGGGTATATAGAAGTAAAAAATTTTAATCTTGAAAGTACTTTTGGCTCGTATGAGACAGCTTAAATGTAAATAGCGTGTTGGAAGGTAAAAAAAATATGACAAAAGACGAGCGGTTTAGGTTTTTCTAGCCAAGTGCATGTACTTACATCATAAGTTGAGATTAAAATACTCGACAAATTTTTCAATAATATAATTTTAACTTGTATATCTTTGAATAACATAGAAATTTATTTCTTATATTTTTTTTTTGTTGTTTAGGTAAAAATCGTAAATTTGACTTTGTAATCGTAAAAAAATAGTGCAATAAGAAACCGATAAAAAATATTTTTCTTTTATCCTTTTGAGGGAAACACGAAGATTGTCGTTGCCGCTGATTGCACGGAAAATTGCGAGTGTAGAGATGAAGTCGGCAGAGTAGAAAAGTGTACTATAAAGAAGAAGAAAAAAAAAAAAAACGTTTCCACAATCCTACTCGACCGAGTAGGAACGACACTCATCCGCCGTTATTCTGATCCTCGTCCACCTAATCTATGTAATCAAAGTTGCATCTGCATTAATTTTTTTATGAGCCATAAATCCGCTTACTTACTGCAAGTGGAATATTTTTTTTTAAGATTACCTGTTCTCAATTACTAAAAAAAAAAATGATCAAAAGCGAAAAATCACAAAGAGAATTGTTAAAAATTAAAAGAAAAACTGTTTCAATCGATAAAAAAATTATTTTGATCATTTCTTTATTATTGAACTATAAAAATGTTGAAGAAAAAAATTTTTTTCCGCCTCAGAATTTAATAAAATAAATATATTAATAGGAAACAAAATTTTTTTGTTGCAGCAAATCAGCCAAAAACAACGGACGAATTGAGTGGGACAATTTCATCTGAATTGGATGGAAATCCACCTCTGTGGGTAACAAGAAAACGTGGCTATCCTCACGATGAAATTTACATCAATAATGCAAAAATATTGGAGGGCAGTAATTACAAGGCAACGTTAAAAATTGGTACGACAGAGAAAATTCAGGTAAAACCACAATTTTCCTCTGATTTTCATCCGTGAAATAAATTAATATTTGCTCGATGAGCGCGTGTTGTGTTGCATGTTTGAAATCGTATTATACGTTGAAATTTGTCAGCGGAAATCATGAAATATTGCGGATCAAACGACAGTATTAATTAAAAATTAATTATAATATAAATTAAAAAAAAGTATAAAATAATTATAAAACAAAAATTAATCAGATAAAATTATGTTAAGGTATATGAATAGTGATTTATATAATTAGATATAGGGAAAAAAACAAAAATTTTTCAAATAATTTTTCGACTTCAATAACAGAACTATTTTAGTGACACGAAAAAATATGGCGAATTTCTGCACTTTGCCATGATAAATTACTTAAAACTTATCCTCTCGAATGGGCGCCATTGAAATCTCCCTTTTTTGCAAAGATTGGGGTGTAATAAAACCCTCGGGCTCGCGCTCGCTCGACTTCTGTCACCTGCACTCGACTGCGTTTGTGCTCTCTGAGAAAATGAATTCATAAATGTCTATGATTTCTTGAAACTCCTTTTGCCACTGGAAATTGTATTTATGTGGCATTGTAGGGTGTGATTGTGGCTGAAAAGTCGAGAAGAGTATTGAGGCACAACAACAAGGGTTGAAAGATGTCGGCGACTTTGCTGCCTCCGGCTGTTGAAGTGTTTTTTAATCTAAAAAAATACTGGCTTTTGTACCTCGTTATTCTGATGCTGATATTCCGCGTGGTGCAAGTCCACAGTCGTTAGGGCCATGAAAGAAGGAAGAACTTCAAGTATACTCATTCATTTTTATGTTTAATTCAAAAGAATATGAGTAAAGAAATTTTTTTCGTTTTTTTTTCTTAAATGAACTTTGTCAAATATTTTCTGTTTTGCATTCAGGTTAGGTGAGTTTAATCTTTTCTTGACTACCAGGTTTTCATTGTGCACTAAGGACAATTGAGATTTTTTTTAAACTAGAGAAAAAAATAGATGGTTTAAAGATTGTGTAAAATTTTATAAAAATTTTTGTCACTCGCTAGACGCCTTGACACGTCTGCACTCAATCTTCGCAAAATCCTGGAAAAAACTGACATGACGCTCGAAAGTATTGATTTTTCAGTGCCTGCTATCTTATTAGAGATATCAAAAAGTAATTAAAAATTATCGATAAAACCGGGCTTATCGGACTTTCCCACGAAAACTGGCAGTTTTTCCCGGCATTTTCGTGAGTGCGGACATATCCAGGAAGTACTGTTAGTACAAAATTTTGTATATTGCTATTTTGCTAATTTTTTGAATAACATTAAAAAATATTTTCAAGTACAAGAACGCGTTAGCATCGAAAATTCATGTGTTTTCCATGGCAAAACGTATCAATTCTTTTTTCTTAATTTTTTCCGTGTCGGAGAAAAAAATATTTCCAGCCTATAAAAATAATTTTAAAATATTGTAATTTGTTTTTCAAGGGTAAATAATGTTTCGAAAGAAAAAAAAACACACCGTGGGAGGTAGTATAAATTTCTTCTTTGCCACGGTAACTTTACGTATCGCAAAAGTTGACTACCTCTGACGATAATGGGAAGACTAGCAAGTTTCATTCGTTCTCACTGCTAGCTCTCGTCTAGATGTAACTTAGTTAGCCCCGAGGAATCCTATTTAGCTTTTGCGCGTTACTGAATGTATAATTACACTTGCTAATTGGATTGCTCGATCGCGTTAGTCGGCCGCGGAGTATGTGAGCGACAAAGTCGAAAATAATTGCACACACAGAGGGGTTCATTAAAAAATTTTTTTTTTCAACACTTGTTTTATTGTTGATTTACTTGGTCCGAGCTTGAATCAATATTTCAGCAGTCTTGGCCTGTACAAGCGGACTTCTAATGTTTTTCTTAGTTGAAATTAACGAGCCGGCGTTTTCTTTTATTCGATGCACTTTCGCGCACTAGAATTGAATTAATGTTGGCGCCAGATCGTCGCGGCACGATATTGATATGCGTTCTATGGGGTAAACCAAGCCCGTTAAAAGCCAAATACAATTGTCTGTGGGTTTTAACACTGTTTCCACATTTTTTTGCCACTTTAGTAATAGGATATGTATTGATTGAATGTCAAAAACGATGTTTCTCGCTTCGTCAAATCTCGCGCGCGCGTCAACGCTCGCAGTTGCAATCGTCAACACTCGAAACACATCAAAAATATTATTTTATGTGTCTAGCTATGCTATATTGCTCTGGTATGTATATATCGTTTTGTTGCACCGCACGTATCTCGGTTCAAATAAAAAGTGTAATTTTTTGCAATTTTTTTCCCCAATGAAAATTATGACTTCCGGTGAATTCTCAACACCTAGGGTTTTCATATTGTTTTTCATGGTTTTTCTCGTAAATTGTGTGAAATTCGTAAATACTATCTCCACATTTTTTTTAATTAAGTTTATTAAAAAAAAAAAATTTTTTTTCGTCTTTTTTTTGTATCCTTGACTTGAATTAACAATTTAATCACTTAAAAAACTTAATGAATGAAAAAAAAATGAAGAAAAAAATTTTTTTTTTCTGATGGAAGCGTTGAAAAAAAATTATAAATCAAGAAATGAAAGAAAGAAAATTTTTTTGATGAAAATAACGATATTTTAGAGCTTTTTCCCGAGGATTTTATTATCATTTCATCATTTTTAATGAATCGTTGGATGAGTAAAAAATGTTTTTATTTTAATTCAAATTCTTTATCAAAGGTCTGAAAAATTCTCTGGGATTATAACTGAGAGAAATTTTTTCCAATTATACGTAATAAAAAATAAGTCAGTCAGCATTGAATCCTGACGAATAAATCACCTATCAGACATCTTTGTCACGTGAAAATAGTCTCAGGATCATTTTCTCTCGCCGGAGTAATTGGATTTGTACGACCCAAGGAAATAGTGATTAAGAATTCCTAGTAAATAGTAAAGTCCTTTAGTGACTTTGTAATCAGGTGTATTGAGTTTACATTTAAATTGACTTTTTTTTAAATTTTAAACTAATTTAATCCATTGTTCTAGTTGAAATTCCAGTCTCATATGGCTTTGGTCGAATTTTCAATACAAGTTTTTTAACGTAATTGACATTAATCATCAAACATACAAGTGGAATACTAAAAAAAAAATTTTTTTTCTGTCAAGTAAATTTTTTATTGCTATGAAAAGTCAATAAATAATTCAGAAAATTGTAGTTTGATGTTGGGAAGATAGTAATATATTATTTTAATGCTTGAGAAAATTTTTTTCGACGATTTTATTGGGATATTTAGAAGTTGTTTAATGTTGGGTTTCGCGATCGTAAGATTTTATGTACACAAGGTTATATGATAAGGCACATAATCCATAGTAGTATCATTTGATGGGAAATCGCGCTCTCAGCTTCATCAATATGTACTCTGAAGACGTAAAGCCGAGGCTAGGCGCTTGCAGGAGCATTTTATTGTCAGGTTGATTTAAAAGATAAGGCAAATACGCAGTACCGCGTGCTTGTATTCTTATTCTTTTCTTTTTTACTTTCCTTGCCGGCAACTTTACTTAGGAAAGGTAATAACCATCCTCGCTATGGCCATTACACTCTCAGAGTTCTTTAATTGAAAAAATACCAGACGCTTTATTCAGCAGAACAAATTTTTTACTCGCAATCTTATTGAAAAACTTTTTTTTTTTTGGGAAAAAAAATTTACAAAACTTACATTTTATTGCTACCATAAGCTACCTGATTTTTTTAATCATTCGATTAAAACGAAAATCTCAATTAATAAACCGAAAATACGACATTTTTTAAGAATAATTTTTTTTTCATGATTTTTATTTCTATAATTCTTGAAATAATTTTTTTATTAAAAAATTAAAATTCACTGATGGATTCTATTGAGTATAATAAAATTTTTTATTTTAGTTTTTTGAAAAGTAAATAATTATGAAATAGTTTTCGCGAGTTTTAATTACTCTGAGGTGGTTTTGAGACAATATTTGAGATTAAATTTAATATAGCATGTATCTGGTATGCGAAGCATACTTGGTCTCTCGCCTAGTTCAATTTTCCTGACAATTATTTCTAATACACCATAATACATGAGTAATATTGAGTGAATTCCATAATTAATAATTGATTTCTGTTAAAAAAAGGAGTTTAATATTTTTTTTTATCATTTTAAAAGAAATGAAAATATAAGAGTATGTTCGTTAAAAATGTTAAAATTAAATATAATAATTATTAATGCAATTAAAATGATATAATTTGTTAAAAAAAAAAAAAACATCTTAAAATATATCAAGTCTTTTGATGTATAATCTGTTAAAATAAGCTTTGACGATGATTTATCGAGTTTTTATATAATTATATTAATTTTCTTAATATATCTTTTGCAGGTGCTGCATAAAATCTCAGAAGTCTTGAAACCAGTACAGACCAACTCACCGGAGACGTTGATTTACAATCCCAATGCATTCCAATTCCTCAATCAAAGTGAAACTCTCAATCTGGGAAATTACCGAATTCGGTAAGATATCTTAAACTATTTTTATCCTTTTTTTCAATTAAATTTAGTACTTTTTTAGTAGTTTTTTTTTTTAATTCAAACTAGACGTGATAAAATAGATGCACAAGTTTTCGTCTGAAATGGTAATTTGTTAGGGATAGTTTCATAGAGAATTCATTGAGACTTTGTGAATTAATAAACAGAAGGGTTCAGTCGATAGTCCTGATTTATTTAGCACCTTGTTTCTAACTATAGCAACGAGAGAGTTGATAGGAAATCCATGCTCAATATTCTGCAGAATCTACATCGGTCTACAGGTTGATTTAAAGTACAAAGGGTAGTTGGGGGAGCATGGTTTCAACTGTTAGTACGTGTCACTTTTCATTTGTAGTTAATTTTCCACTTCGAGGAATTTTTTTTGTAAGCTGGAATTTTTTGTTTTTCAGTGATGGACACTTTTCAATTGTTGAATTTAAGGGTGTAACTATCGAGGGGGCATGGAAATAGATATCGCGAACACTGTGACGTTTTAGAAAAAAAAAAAATAAAATAAATAAACGTGATCAATAGCTATAAAAAAAATTCTGATGCAGAGTGAATATTTCTTTTTTTCCAATATCTCGAAAACCATTGACAATTCAAAGTTTTTACATGATATCTTTTTTTTAGAAAATTTTATATACTATAAAAAACTTTTATATAAAATTTCTGTAACGTTCACGATTTCTGAGATATTAATTAATTAAAAAAATTCAATTTTAAATTGAATTTAATACAGACACGAAAAAACTGATTTTTGTTTTAAACATATCGCGAAAATTGTTATAGTTTGGAAGTTTTTGCATGAAATCTTTTTTGTAGAGAATTTTATGGACTATAAAAAAAGTTATTTGCAATATTTTTGTAAACTCAATAGTTTTGCAGATATTTGTTAATAAACAAAATTTGTTTATGAATCGAATTGAATATTGATTTTTAACTGTAAATATTTTAAGATTTGTTGTGGATGTCTTTCATCGATGACGCTCTCTGTACACGCAGGTAGACCGATTTAGAATTGTATTGCACACGCAAAGCAAAATGATGGAAGCTTGAATAATAAATAGAGTCGGACAATGACACACGTAGATGCCCTGTAAAAGGTAAATACCGAGAACAGTCTCATCTTAACAGACCTTGAACTCATTGTTAGATAACATAAACTTCCATTGGATATAATGAAATAATACTTATTTTCCCATTATAAATAAATCATGACGAAAAATTGACATTTTTACTATACATATACACAATAACACGCCAGGAAAATATATATATTTGTCGGCAACTCATTTGTCCGGCAATTAAATTCAATGTCGAATGAATTCTCTGACATTTTAATTTATTCCTGGACTCCTGCGAGAATGTCTGCAATTATAATTCACAAAGTGCAGTGTAATGTATTCATTTCTATTTTTTTTTTTTTCATTAATCAAGAATAAAAGCTCGAGAGATAGTGTCTTTTGGAAAAAAAAATTATTTCAATCTGAAAAAATATGTAAATAATTATTTTTCATAATTTTTCTTTCAATTAACTTTTTTATTCGTTAAACGATTTTTAATTTTAATAAATGACAGATAGGAAAATTTTCCAGTTGAAATTTTCTTTTTTTTTTTTCTAGAGATATGTTTCAATATTTTATTTTATGTCGACAGAACATTTTCAATTTTTATCTGAGCCCATTAAAGTTTAGTTGGGGGGTAAAATTATGATGAGTGCACTCGTGTCTATGCAAAGGCAATTTTCCGCCACCTGCGTCTCTCTCTGTACTTAAACTTTATCTCATCTCCACGCCTGCGGACATAACTGCAACTTGCTGCAACTGTTGGTAAAAAATATGACTTTTCAAGGTGACTATTCAAATTCAAATATATCAGCAGCTCTTATATGCAATAGTCCATCGACTGGGCAAGTATCATGACATCAGAGCAAAACACATTTCTGATGTCATGACTTAATAATATATCGCTATCATCACACGTGACCAACTTTATCCATATTTCTATATATACATAAGTCTCTGAGAGTATACTTTCTTTCGGTTTTGAATAATATATTTACGTCTGTTGCAGAACTTTCCACCAGCGTGTGTTGCACAACCACAAACAGGACATTTTCAAAGCTGAAGGTGGTTACACGTTTTTCATTCCTGAGGAAAATGGATTTAAGGTATATAAAATCTCATTTTTCTTTTAAAACTATCACTAAAAAAATACATTTTAAGTGTTAAGCAGTCTTTTGTGCACGAAAAACAATTAATTACACGGTGATAAAAAAAATTTTTCACATAATAAAATTTTTTTTTTGCTGAGAAAATTTTTCTTCTTCATATTTATAACTTTAAAACAATTTTTTTTACACAATCTAAGAAATAATCTTGTGTAATAAAATAATCGAGGGGTTGAAAATTTGAATGAAAAAAATTTTTTTCAAGTGATATATGATAACATGTTCACTTAAATTAACGAAAAAAAAAAAAAAATCCCATTAAAAAGTAAAAATACAAATGTTGAATTCCCATCGCAAGTTTGCGTGTTCTCGAGTGAAACTCACCCCTAGAGAATTTTTCCAGCCTTTTCCTTTCGACTCTTGACAGCCAGGTTGTCAATAGAACTCGTAGATTTTTTTTTCCCCCGCCATCAAATATGCTCTCAAATATGTCAGTGCAATTTTTAAAGTCGCCTGATAAGGCATTTGTAGGGGGTGAAATTTGCATCAAGGCACGCGAGAACGTGACGTGAAAGCGAGGAACAGATATATAGAGAAGCATCAAAGTGCAGTGTGATGGCAAGACCGACATATTTGGATGTATGCACGATCGTGTCACACCTTTCTGTCATATCCACACCTTTAAAATCCGTTGCCTGTTGGTTCTCGGACCGCTGACACACCCTCTCGCTAATTAATCTCTCGATTATCTCGGTTAAAATTACGGCAAAGTCGCGGAAATGTGAATTGTGTGTGTGTCGTACAATTATTACGGGGATTAAAGTCGGTGGTGGACTTCCGGTCAAGGGCTGGCAAGGCGACGACTGTGTGTACGAAGTAAGCGACGTGTAATTAATGCGCCTACGCTAATGAAATATTTGCTCTTTCGTCGGCCACAATGTTGCCCACAAAGTCAGCCAGACAGGAGAATTAACTGATGCTCTAATTAAAGAATCACTAATGACCCGTCTTCTGATCATTAACCACCACACACACACACAGTTGCCATGTCAGCGTGACAAAATTTATTTAGGGCTCCCCTAACATACCCGAAATTTTTTTTTTCTTTTTTTTTTTAATTTTACATTGGACATATTACATATTCTCTGTTAGACACAGTTGAGCTGAATTCGCGGGGCCAAGTTGGACGAGTTTGTTCGGGTAAAATGTCAACGGGATTATCGCGTATATGAGGGTGTAAGGCTTTGCATAAGCTGCGAGAGAAATGTCAGGATAGATAAGGCAGCATATAACAGTAGATTTTTACTGGTGAATCTGCAGATCTGTGTGAGGATATTGAGAATGAGTCACGTATCTATATCTCTTAAATTATTCAGAGTTATTTTTGAATTACACCTTGTAAAAATGTCATTGATATAGTTTAAACGATTTTTTTTATCGAAATATTCCCCCTAAAAAAACTTTGAAAAGTTTCTTTTTCTTTTCCCCTTTTTTATCAGTAACTTTTAAAAAATTATCATCAAACATTTAACAATATATGTATAAAATAAATATTCCTCATGAATTTGAGGTTTAGAGGGTGGCCGATGATTTTTAAAGGATACTAGGGGGTTTTGAGAATTTTTTGGGTGTTTTTAGGACTCTAAAGTAACTTTCGAAGAAATATCATCGCCGGACAGAAGATTTAACAATATATTACATAATTATTTCTCATAAATTTGAAGTTTAGGGGTGTATGATGGTCTTTAAATTAAAGCCAGGGGGTTGTAAATTTTTTTGAGGACGTTTTAGACTCAAATACAAATCCAAAAAAAATTTTTATCGCCTAGCAAAACATTTATACCTATGTTTCATAATTATTTCCTATAAATTTGGGGTTTAGAGGGTGTGCGATGATCTTTCAAATGACGCCAGAGGGTTGTAGATTTTTTTGGATGCTTTTGGAACTCTAAACTAACTGTAGAAAAAATTTTGTTACGAATAAAAAAATTTAACACTATATTTCATGAATATTTCTCATAAATTTGAGACTTGGGGGTGTGCAATGGTCTTTAAAATGACGCTAGGAATTTGCAAATTTTGATTTAAAAAAAAATCACCTCAACAAATGAGGTATTAAAAAGGCACAAAAATTAGAATAATTAAAACACGATTATTTTTATTATTAGTTTTGTGGGTATTAACTATTGAATCCTTTAAAATAATACCCCAAACAAGTTACATGAAACTTTGCCTCGAATGGTACAGATTTCATGATGTAGAAAAAAATTTTTTTTTTGTACTCGATAAAAAACTTTTATTATGGATTAAAAAATTTTTCCATCATAAAAATTTTTATCACACCGCCAAACAGGACTTTGAGCTTATTTTCACGTGTAGTGTAGAGAGTCCAGTGAGAATCCGAGTTAATGTGTTTGATATATATATTTTTTTCTTGTTGCAGCCCTCAGTGCGACCAAATAAAATCGATCACCAAGTAATCGATGGCCACGTCATTCCAAATCAAGTGCTATTTACCACTCCAACGCCCAACAACCAGCCCTACGAGACCCTGGCCAATACCGACAACTTCAAAGTCACCATTAGCTTCCTCACAGATCCTGACGACAAGAAAAAAAGTGAGTGCACATCATGTGAGTTTTTTTTTTTATTAAAAAAAAAAAAGATAAAAAGCACTCTCGATCATGTTCAATTTATTTTCATGTGTTTTATCTGGCGCATTCATCGGATATACAAAATATGCTGCTGTGTGATAAGGATATTATTATTGCTGGAATACGCTACGTTTTATCTGTGCCAGAGTATAGCAATGGAAATTCCCGCTGGGTGTCCCTAGCCAATCGTTTCGCTAGAAAGCAAAGAATTCTCGCAGATATGGCACTCTTGTCTGATTTATTCCCGGAGGATTGTCACCTCATTACCGTTAGATTTATACTGATCATGAAAATTTTATAAGGACCCACGTCGAATCCTTCTGGTGATAATAATGATAGTAGAATACCTGAAAATTCAATTCTAATATTTAAACTTTGAATATCATCCTCAAAATCGTCAATTTAAATGATTCAAATCCCGTACACGTAGCAATAAATTCTAAAATTCATTTCAAGTTTTACTAAAAAAATCGATTATAACAAAAATTAATAACTTAAGTGAAAAATTTATTAATCTTTTTAATTAAAACAAAAAAATAACGTATTAAAAAAAAATTGTTGAGGAAAAAAATTTTTTTTTCTTCAAGCAAAGTAGGAAATATTGTAGATAAATTATCTGGATATGAAGAGTGATGTTGTTTTTTTTTGCCTTAATTAAATCAATTTCGTCCAGATTAATTTAAATCTGTGCTTCCTTAATCTCACATCACAAGGTGCAATATTTATGTCACAGAGAAAAAGTGCAACTTGCTTATTCATTCCCACAGAGAAAGCGGCACCAGAGGGATTTCAGGACGTTTCGGACAGTAAAATGAGCTCTGAAAGATGATCTTCATCCGGAGAAACCTGTATCCAACAAAAATGCCGCGGTTTTTTACTTGCTTCACTCTCTTCTTCCCTTCTGACAAATGACAACCCTTTCACCCTACTTTTTTTATCATTCTCAATTTTTCTCTATAACCCATTAATTAGGATCTATCTCAGTAACTGTTGGTCCTAAAAAATGTATTATTATTATTTTTTTAAAGCTACAAAAAATTCTTATAAAAAAAATTTCTATTTATTATTTTTAAGATATTTAAAAAACAAACAAATTCTAAAATCATCGAAAAAATGTCGACAAAATTTTTTTATTTCATGATTTATCGTTATAAAATGATTGAATATTATTTTTACATGATAATTAATAATTTTTTGTTTTTAGTGTACGTGAAATCGAACACTCTGGTGGGTGATACGAAGCATCCAACAGGCGTAGTCTTGGCCGAGATCATCAAACCAAATATTCCAGTGAAGAACGGCGTGATTCATTTGATTCAACGACCTCTGATGGTTGTGGACACAACTGTGCAGCAGTTCCTTGCGGTAAGTGAGCAAATCCTTTGTCCTAGTTTATCGGATCAATTAAATGATGGTTTCCGCGAAGTTTCCGAAAAGAAATATCCAAAAATATCGCGTTCTTTAGGGCTCGTATGCCCCGCCACAAAGTTTTAATTGGTGCTGGAGAGCTGCCGCATAATTGTGAGGAGTCTCATGATGGCGTCCGTCACCTCCAAGTCGCCATAAACTTCCTCTCTGTGTCTTTAACACGACCCAGCTCAACGTGCATAGTTATATGTCTTGTATCAAGTGGTTGACACCGTTCTGGGCGTCTGTATCCAATTAATAAAGACAAATTCCAGTGCAGACAACTAACTTGATGGCTCTGACAACTCGCACAAATTCTTGTAATTATTCTCATCGTTATTTTTGAGTGCTGTTGCTTCATGAGAATTTTATTATCCTGAAAATTACACTTTATTGACTGAAATATCATTTATTACATGAGTTTTAGAAATTTTTTTTTCCATCATGAGGGGACACATCTATAGAGTTGGATATGTATCTAGTCGATACATTTTTTTAAAGACTTTTATTGATATTGATGGACTACACGGTTAATAATATACAGTGATTTTTATTTTATATCGGGGTTGATTGATGAATTTTAGGGTAAAAGCATGAAACCCATATTTTATTTATTGCTTGATATATTTATTTATCATTTTTATTTGAAAAAAGAATTTTTTTTTTCTCATTTTTTGACATAAAAAATATTATAAATTCTAGTAGCCGATTTTTGTCACAAATATTGAGGTGAAAAATCGAAAAAATGAATTTAAAAAAAGGATTAAAATTTTATTTTATAAAAAAATAGATTTTCAACCACAAAAACACAAGTTAGAATTTTTTGATTAAATTAATATTTGCATTTCTTTTTTTTTTTTTTTTTTTTAATTTTGTCTAATATTTTCGAATTATTTATAGTATAGAGGGTAAAAGGGTTAAAAATATATTATTAATTAGTATTTAAAAAAATATTTAACCACTATCGTTTATTTTGTGGTAAATTAATTAATTTGTTCAAATATTCGTAATAATTGTTAATTGATTCAGAACAATTGGTGCATAATTCGACCGCGAGTAAATAATTTATGAATGTGTAATGTTCGATGTTCAACGACAGTGTAATTTAGCAAACAGTGACGTGAAGGGCTAATTAATCTAGTGATTTGCCAATGTTACGAGCGCATAAAATATAACGCATAGATCCGAAACATGAAACTCGATGGCACATAGTAGTTTCATAAATATTCAACAGACAAACGATATATACAACGTGTGTAATTTGATGATTTGCGTGATTATTAACTCATATATTCTTGCGGTAATGTTGAATGTAAAACAAAAAAAATCTCGATAAAGGACATTTTTTTCTGTACTTTTTTTTTACGACTAAACTGTGATGTGTGTGGCAATAAAAATTGCACAACGTTAATAACGATTTTCTACAGTTAATTGTGCCACATTGCACTCACTCGGCAATTGGGATCAATGAAAATTGTTCGGATATACGTCAGAACAATATTTTATTTGATTTCTCACGCTCTCGAGAAATGAAGCTACTCACCTGTACATTTATTTATGAGTTTAGTTTACTCGTGTGCCAGGTATTCTAGTATTTTTTAATTAGTCTTTTTGCTTTTATTCGATCATAATGAATTTATCATTTTTTTTTCTCTCCCTTGCACTGTTTTAATATCTCGATAATCACGATTGATAGATATTTCTCGATAAATCTAGTTTAAAAAGTCATTTAAAATCATTTTTATTCATGATTAAGATTTATATTTTGCAAAAAAAACCGGAAATTTTTTTTTCCAGTTGTGAAATTCAAGGAAAAAAAATTTTCCAATTGACTTTTTTATTTTATGACTGGTATTTCAAAGAAAAATGTTATTTTTATGGTTTTTTTTTTTTTTCGTTTTGATTTCAATTTTTCTATCAAATTTACGTTCCAAAGGGTAAAATTCATTTTTCTGACTTTTTTTTTACATTTATGTATGTTGCGAGAGTGTAAATAAATTATTATCTAGTCTGAAGACACTATTAGCAAGAGAAATCAATAGTAAAGTGTAAGAGAGTGTGGTAAAAAGGGGTGACAGAAGTTTTTCTTGTTACCACGACTGAATACGTGACTCGACGATGTTTTACACACTTTTGCAATGCCCTCAAGAACTCGCTGTCGGCGAATGACCAACGTTTCAACCACGTGCAATGCCACAAAGGTTTTAAAAGACCTAGAAAAAAAAATTCTCTGACATTTTCGAAAAAAAATTTGATAAAACAAATTCCATCTTGATTTGCTGACTTGAATTTCCTGTCATTAATTAATTCAAATAACTTTTAGCCACGTACTCTATTATCACAATATCATTAGATTGTAAATTTTGTGAATTAAAAGTTTAATTTGATTTGGAAAAATTTTTTTTATCCGTAAAATCAATTTATTTTTTACTATTTAAAATAATTACTTAATTTAATATCTCTTAAAATAAACATTTATTTAATTATATTATTTAATTCTTAAATTAAAATTTTTTTAAATATCATAGAGGATGTATTTTATGTAAAATCATGTAAAATAATTTATTTTAACTTTGCATATACTCGTGTAGTAAGTAAATCAAAACAATTTTTCTAAAAAAAATTACATGACTTTTTCACATGCAGCAAAGCAAAACATTTTTCCATCATATATTCACGTGTTAAACAACAAAATTCTCTGGGCAAACAGAGGCCAAACATCCACGCCGAGAGCAGAATAATATTAAAGAAAATACCGCGTTTACGGAAAAAAAAGAATAATAATAAAAAAAAAAACGGGTTGAAAAAAAAAAAACGCAGAAATCTAGGAAGAATCGCTTGAGAGCGGTTTTCATGAATTTATATTAGCGCCATGAGTCACACAAACTTTGTATATCTCGCTCTTCTAATATATATATGTTTACCTCTCGCTGTAGAAAAAAATGTCCAGTGCAAGCATAATTCTGCAAGACAAAATAAAAACTAGGAAAAAAAAAACAATTCTTTTATCAGTCACGAGGTTGAATAAAAATATTTTAAGGGCTCTAAACGACAAAGTATGTGTGTTGGGTGTGTCCAAGCGTATAATAGATCCTTAAAATTATCGAAATTAATTACTTCAACTCTAGAATATAACCCTGACACTGTTTTAATTCTTTTTAACACATTTCTTCTTGATTTTTATCGTTAAAAACTCCCAAAAATAGGAGAAAAAAAATACGAATGATATAATGTTTGATTGCAACAAAAATTATTTTACATAAATTCTAATCCTCCCAAAATTGGGTAATAGTAGTTAATAAATATAAAATACTATTCCTAAGTCAAAACCGCCAACAACCCTCCCATAAACCGGATTAGGAAGGTATATAGTAGCATGGTGATAAAGTGAAGACGATAATCCAACTAAAGTTTATACATATTTGAAATAATAATGTATATAACATGGATTGAGAAATATTTAACCCTTTTATGGATGTACTTCCATATATATAAAGCATTAAAAAAATTTCCTTTCAATTGTTTACATAAATCTACTATTTTTTTTTTCAACTAATATTGAAATGTTTTCGTCTTTGTGGCGGTATATTGACTTAATTTTCAATTCTAGTGCTTTTATTTAGGTTTAACTGCTAATTTTTTATTTCAATATTTTTAAAATGATCCGAAAAGCCATATATTATATTATTAACAGTCCTATAAGCTTCTTGTAATGGGTGGTGAAATATAATCAATTTATTTACCATTTTTTACACATAAAATAGAAGAATATAATTTTGTAAAAAATTATAATTCTTTAGAGGGATTGAAAAAGGATGAAAAATCCTGTATTTATCTGCTTTATCAAAGCCTAAACTCCTTGAAAAATTTATTATTCTGCTGTTCCTATGATCAAACATGTTGGAAAATCGATAAAAAAAATTTTCCTTTGACAAAGAGAATTTTTTTTTTTTTTTCGTATTTTGTGTCAAGGACTAAAGATCCTTGAGTCTTTTAGGTTCGTGCACAATCAGCATACTTAATTCAACCCCTGCCACCCCCTGTCCCTCTTCTTCCGTGTGGATATACGGGTGCAGGATTGAAAAAGATGATAAAGCTAATTAGAATCTGCAGAATGAAAAAAAATTTTCCATCAAATCATTCGACTGAAATTACTCGGATGATAAATTAATTTTTTTTAGTTCAATCAAGCGAATTAAATGTGGTTTTTTTATTTTATTGTTGTGATTATTATTATTATTATTATTGTGGATGACCGGTTGCGGTTTTAATTAAATTTCTCTTGTAAATATATATCGAGGCAATATATATTTGGGAATATAATCGTGTGAATTTTTACGTTGACAAGTGGATTTTAGGATTTTATGTATGACCTAATACAACGTCACATTTTTTCTGTTTTCTGTTCGCTTCTTATGTTATGGACCAACCCCTGGTTTCTGGTTTCTCTGTGCAGTCCTTCAAGGTAACTCACCACACCCTCTTTTCTTACTTTCTCTTCTCTCTCTCTCTCTCACTGTATACTCGTGTGCCCATTGATTTTTTTTATTGCAACAAAAATTTCACACTTTAAATTGTTTTATTGTTTTGTTTTTTTATCGAAAAAATTGAAATTTTTTTCGTTCATCATCAATTTCAACTGTTTTTAATCAATTGTTTATATATTAATGCTTTTTCATTAAATATCTACAAGTTTTGGAATGTTTGATGTCGAGACAAAAAAATTTTTTTTTTTTGTGAAATTTTTGACAGGGCGTACGCCTTGGTAAATCAGCGGTTTTTATGATTTTTTTCAGTTTTTCGATGATAACTCGGCAACTAAGTGAGATAATTGAAAAAGTCATTAGACTTGAATGATCGGGGGTGTTTTTTGCTACAAAAAATGTTAAGAAGTTTTTATTGGATTTTCTTTAGATTTTGAGATAATAGCAGTTTTTTGAAATTTTTATTTTTCAAAATATCTTGAAAACTAAAGGAGTTACAAAAAAGTTTATTTGACATTTTTTTTAAATATTTAGTCACTAAATCATTTATGTATTATAAGATTTTTTGTTATCTTGTTTATTTACCGAGTTATCATCAAAAAACTAAAAAAAATCGCAAAAACGGCCGATTTACTCGGCGAAAATTTCACGAAAAAAAAAAATTATTTTTTATTTTAATCAAACTTAAAATTCAGCCGAGATCCATTAACATAATGCTTCAATAATTTCCTTAAAAAAAAAAAAATTAATATTTTGATGAAAACAAATGATGCAATGATTTTTATTTTTATTTTTTTGCAATGATTATTCTTGGTTAGTCTGAATATTGTAAATTTTTAAGGGAAAAAAAGTTTAAATTTATTCAATGAAATATATAAATTTTTGATCTTTTTCAGTTTGATCTCAATGTCTATTTAATTTGTAAATTTAATTTGTAAATTTAAATTTTACTTTGATTTTTCACTGGAATGAATGCATGCTCAATTATATACTAGAAATATTATCACACAAAATCTCATTCATATATATACTAATGAAATTATTATGATGCATATTTGAGTGCACGCTTTTACAATTTTTGCACATTCAACAAAAAATGCTTTTATCACGTAATATCAAAACTGAAATTTTTTTCTCATCAATAATAATTTTTTTTCCAATTTTCCCCAATTTTTTCCAATTTTCAACTCATCTATCATCGTTTAATTAAATATTCCAATGGAAAATACCTTTTCTTTATGAATTGTAAAATAAAAAAAATAATTTTTTTTCATTCATTGCAAAAATTCAAGCTATAAAATATTTTTTCAGTGAAAGAATTTATTATATTTATGGGGGAAATATTAGTTGGATATATTGTTCAAAGGATGATACAAATTTCAGTGTTTTTTTCTCGATATCTTTTTCAGAATTGCATTGGGTGGAATGCCTTTTTATTATTTTTGTTTTTTTGATGAGTCAAGTGCTACATATACCTAACATTTCCGTCAATTTTTTTTTTTTTCAACATTATTCAACTCACAAACACGAATGTTTTGTTCTATTTTTCCTTTTTCTTTTTTTGTCTGATAGTACATAATTTCACGGGTGTACACGAGCTCCATTCTTCTTTTCATTTTTCCGCTTGTGTATTTTGTAATTTCTTTCTCGTTATTATTTTCTCTTTCTGACATTTTTTATTTTTATTTTGCCTGGTTCTGATTTTTTTATGATTAGTCTCTCTATCTCGCTTCATATACACAACATACATAATAAATACTGTGATATTGGTTTTTCTCTCGTAAAAACACGTGAGAATATAACCGTTAAAATAAATTGTCTACTTAGTTATTGAATATTCTAAATTATTTATAAAAATATAAAAACATTTCACTATTTCAGTCAAATCTATTGATAAATTTTCGACTAAAAATTTAATATTTGCGATCAATACAGCACACAGAGTTGAGAAATAAAGAAAAAGTCGAAACTTTTTACTTGGAAATATCTTGGAAAAAGCGTAGACTTGTGGGAATTTTTCAAGATATTTTATTTATAGCCTTTTAAATTTTCTACAAAATCAATTCTATATAAAATTTTTATAAATCTAAAACAGTTTTCAAGATATTTTAATTAAATAAAATCCATAAAACGTCACTTGTGAAAAATAAAATTTTTTTTTTCATCATCACAATTAACTTTAAATATCTTAAAAACTAAGAAACTTGGAATTATTTTACTGAGAATTTTTTTTATAGCTCTTTAAATTCTCTACAAAAAAGGTAGAAATAAAAAATTTCATGGGTTCAATTATTTCCAAGATATTTCTATTTAAATAAATTAAAAATAATTTGTTTTCCTTTTTAACAATGGTGTCGTGAATTTTTCAGGTTTATTCAAAGTTAGTTTAAGCTCTTTTGATATGCAATTTGACAATTTATTATTTCTAATTGCTGTGTGACACTTGACAAAAGGTTCAAACTGAGAATATATCTACAGAGTAGAAATAAAGTAGTTTTTGCAGTGAGTAACGTTTGAGCTCGTGGAAATGTCATGCGGGCTCATCTTCGCCAAACTGACAAAGTGTATATAACTATACACTATTCTTGTCAGCGTAGCTTTTAGTAGTCGACATTAAGCCATAGTTAGACGGCTGATATTGAGAGTCTTACGTTTAGATAGGGCTGCACACAGGAAGTTCAATCTCCCAGTTAATGTTTTGGAAAGTTGGATATTTGCTTGACCTGGGAGCAACTCAACTAATCTACTTGAGTTCCTGGTTACTATCTGGCTTCACTCTCATCACTAGCATGCTACAAACAGTTGAAATCAGTTGAAAAAAAATATTTTCCGATTTAAAACTAAAAAAAAAAAAGACGAAAAACAATTGTTTTTATCGTAGTTTTTGGTGCAAAAGCATGAATTATACATTTTTCAACTCTGCATGAATTTTTTATTTTCAACCTTTTTAGAATTATTAATTTTTTCTACCTCCGTCTCTGTTATTTCGATTAAACTTTACATTTTATACTCGTACAATGGTAGTATAAATAATTTAGACATATCGTAGAGTTTTATTGATTGAAAATTTTTCTTTTTTAATACTTGTATTTTAGTTTTAAAAAAATTTATCTTTACTCAACTTGCTACATCTTGGAAAAATATTATTTTCTTGTTATCGAGTGTTTTTTTTTTTTGCCTTTCTTCAAGAGATTTATGACAGAGTAGACACTTTTGAACTTTTGACGATGTTGCGACGCTGCAAAGTTCGCGTGGTACAGCATCTGATGGTGGTGAAAATTGTTCCTTTTTCCGTCACAGTTCATATTTTGAATTATTAAACAAAATATTAACGTGTTTTTTCCATTCAATATTTATCAACATCTCATGAAATCTATGAAAAAAAATTCTAAAAAGAAGATAAAACTGATATAAACCGAAAAAAAAAAAAACTATCAAGAGTGAAAATTGAAATTCGTAAAGAAAAATCATGAAAAATGAGGATGGATATTTTTTTTTTTCAAAGGAAAATATTTCTAAAAAAAAGACTGGAAAAATTGGATAACCTTAAACAAAAGTTTGAGGGTTAAAAATGTTCAAAGGCAGAAAATCCCAGGGTTTATCACAGTCTCTGACGATGAGAAAAGGTTTGGAAAATGAATGTGAAAAGGTTAGATTTAATTCGCAAGCAATTTCAAATGCTTTATCCAGGCAAAATGAGCACTCATCAATCCCCTATCGATTCGCACCGAGTGATCTACGGCGACCACGTAATCGGATTAAGCTGTCTACGTTTCGCCGTGGTTATACTGAATGGCCTCCCATCCACCCCTTCAACATCTGTGATTTTTTTTCCCTCGGCTACAAAAGACACTGTTCACTGGAGTGAAAACAAAGAAACTCGTTGTTGCCACCAGGAAGTGTGTTTTCGACATCTTCTTTATTTTGAGATTGAAGACTCTCTTCCGCCCTAAGAAAATGGCAGATTATTTTTATTTTTCTAAAATATAAATTTTACGGGTGACACATTTTCTCCAATCATTTTTATCGATCCTTTTTATCCAAATCTATTGAAAATTTATTTCAAAAAAAATTTTTTTTTTACAATTTCTTCTCAATTTTTTTAATAAAAATATTATTTATTATATGGATTTTATAGGAAATTAAATTCTCTACAAAAAAGGACTCTCTATTTTTTTTCATATCTTTGTTTATTTTTGATATTTCGTCGATATTTCAAAATTTTTTTTATCTTACAAAGTGATTCAAGTTTGATATTAAAAAAAAATTTTAATATCAAAATAGTCTATTTTTAACGGCTTAAATACTCGTTTTGACTCAATTTCGGTTATGAACTCAAAATTTTCTTGAAAAAAAAATTTTTTTCGATAGAAATTTGAAGAAGAGAAATTTTTGAGGGGTTTTTTGAATGTTTATTATGATTGATAATTTATCTATGTATATAATTCAATGTATATATTTTGAAGTCTCTTAACATGCAAATTTTTGTACAGTATACAATTAAATGCCGAATGATTGTTATAAAATTAATTGAAATGTAGATGACAATGTCATTACCTCGTCGCTCTATTTCTTCGTCGATTAGTTTTCGCAATTTTCCACTTAGCCAGAGTCGGAATAGCCTGAAGGTAAATTGCATAGTGACTTCTTAAACAATAGTTTATTTTATGCAATTAAAAAAAAATACATCCAGCAGTATCCCGAGCCGAAATAATCGCAAGAAAAAAAATTTTTTTTTCTAATGAATTTTTCTTTCAATAGTTAATGCACGAAAATTTTTAAATAAATAATTTGATTATATATTTCCCAGTAATTCATGTAGATAATTGAACGAGATTTTGTGGACAACGTGAAAATAGAAATTAATATTTACATATTTTAGAATAGTAAAATAGAAATATTTTTTTTTTTTTTTAGTCGATAAAAGTTTATACAATTTTTATAAATATATATGTCGTAATTTAAATTGATTTTATTGACTCAATGATGTTATTTGTGGTGCTTTGCATGTCTCTATTGGATTCTGCATGTCATGTAGGGCATCGTAAGTACTTGAATTAAATAAAACAAAATACTGATTCAACTCTACGACCTTTTTTCCGTGTTCAATTTTTTTTTTTTTTACGTTTTAAAGCAGGGGTGGATATGTTTTTATTATACACATCCACCTCACATAACATAATCTCTTCTATATGATTCTACTCGTGTTTTTGCTTTTTTTTTTTTTTATTCCGGTTTTCTTGTGTATCTACAGAAAAAGATAAACGAGAGACAAAGCGACGAAGCCACGCATAAACATGCTTGCGAACAAGCACTCAGTAGATTGAGCAACCGTGGAAATGATAAATCCATGTGACATTTTTCCCTCCCCATATAAAACAATTGCTATAGTATGGATTTATGCATGAAAAAAAATTTTTTTTATTGTAAATTTCACTCGAATTGCCCAAATATTTCTTCAAACGATTAAATAATATTTTATAAATTTAATATAAATTCCTATTATGAATTTTAAAATTATTTTTTAATTTATTTCTCATCTCATTTGTGAATAAAAAAAATTTTTTTTTTTTTCATTACAAATTTTCGAGTTATGATTTTTCGATAAAATATATGAATTAAAAAAAAAAAAAAAAAAAAAAATCAGCTACGCTTTGTCTCTACGATTTATTACATTATTCTGTTTTTTTTTTTTCGGTTTTATTTTGGAAAAATAAGACTAAATTTTTTTTTATATAAATTTTTATTTAGTAAAACTCGATTTTTCTTATTTTTTAAAAGTTTTTAATTTATATAGATGCTTGCATATAGTAGTTTATTTAATTTATGACTTGAATCAATAATAAAAAAATTTTCCTTTCTGCAGGACAAAGAGGATGGACCAGTATACAAATTTTACCAGGCGATTCGCAACTACGGCGAGGACTTCATGGATACGATCGCACGGATGCAGGATATCACACTTTTTGCGCCGAGCAACGCGGCCTGGGAGGACGACGGTGTAAAGCACATTCTGCAGGATAAAAAGCGCTTCAAGGACATACTGAATTTGCACTATGTCCGTGAAAAGTTGCCTTTGGACAAGATCAAGCAGAAGAGTGTCAGTCAGGTGACTATTTCAATTTCTAAAAATTCAATAAAAATTTTTTATTCATTAAAAAAATATTAACAATTAATTTTTCCTAATAAACTAAGATGCCTCTGGATGCAAATAAGGGATATGGGGTAAATAAAACGTGAAAATGAATTGTGAAATAAAAAGAAATTTTTTTTTTTTTTGCATGATTTAGTGAGATGAAAATTTCTCCTCAGTGTCAATCGAATTTTTGGGGGGAACTATAGCTGACACATTTTGTGCCGATGAAACTTTATTTAGTGGAATTGCACGAGCTAAGTGAGTGCGAGAGCTTGCCGAGACGAAATAAAACTACGAAAGAGGGCGAATAGCGCGATCGAGTGAGAAAAGCTTTTGGTATACAGCGATTCAACTTGGAATTTATCTTGGACGGAAGTTGAAAGGCGAGAAACTGCCAAGAATGAGTTTCCACACTATCCTCAAACCACCCTAGCTCTTCTTTACCCACTGAGAGAAATACAAATTCCGTTGAATTGCATTTTATATTTTGTTTTCTTTCAGGTTTAAACGAGTCCTAGACGAAAAAAAGAAAATTCTTTATGTCTATATACATTTTAAAATGAGATTTCTAAAAATTCAAATATTTTTTTCCTCAAAATTTAGCGAGAAAAAAATTATTTTTTAACTTTAAGCAAAATTTCCAACAAACAAATTTTTCAATTTTCTTCTATATTTCGAAAACCATGCTTTAAACGCCATTTTGACAGAGGACCTTTTTTTTACGCCTTAAAATTCTCTATAAAAATGTATTCCTGTAACAATCCTGTAAATTAAAGATTTTTCAAGATATTTTGATTTAAAAAAAATTTTTTTATATAGTCAAATTTTTAAAAAACTTTATTTTTGTTTCAAAACTAATTCTAAATTTATTTCGGCTTTCTAAATTAAAAAATAACTCTAAAATCATGATAATAATACTAAGTAATGGCATTTCAAGTTGAATTAATGGTATTTAGAGTGATTAAGCATCTTGTAAAGCCATTTATCGTACATAATCGATCAATTCAGCATCGAAATCAAGGCAAATATATAGCAATGCAAACACTTGGCCGTGCCTATGAGTGATTAGATTGAATTACCGAAGCAAACTGTAGATTATTAAAGGCACAAATTGTGCATACGATTAATTATCCGATGAAAATGAAATTCCGTGACTTCTAGTCCCTAAAATATATCCTAATTATCCATAAATTCGATTGATTACTCAGCCTTGAAAGCTCTCAAAAGCCTTGAAAGCCTCACAGACATGAAACTTCCAAGTGAAAATTATATTCAGTAGCTTCAATGCAATTATCCCCTGTCACTGGCCGATGTCAGGAGGACAGCTCGGCAATGTTTGAGTAGAAGCGATAGAAATGTCGATTGGAAAATCCGGCAAGCTTATGCATGTCAACATCACGAATCACGGGAAATGTCAATTAAGATTTATGACATATTAGTCGGACACCTAGACCTATTGCACTAATTGAATTGATTTTTAGATATGTGTCATGCTGACTCGTGGTTTTTTTTTTATGAATATCTCGAAAACTATTGACATTTTTGAATTTTTTTATTCATACTTTTTTATCAAGCATTTCAAAAGCTTCAAAAAAGCTTTCTATAAAAAAATTTCTAATCCTCGTAGTTTTTGAGATATATCGAAAAAACAAAAATCTGAAATTTATCGATACATATAAAATTGGATTTTTTTTATATGGTTGTTATTTTTAAGATATCTTAAAAATTATGAGTGATATAAAAATTTTTCTAGAGACCTTTTTTGTAGATAATTTCAAGAGCTACAAATTATATGGGATGATATTTTTTTGTAGTTTCAATAGTTTTGGAGATATTTTGAAAATAAAAATTTCAGATTAGTATGTTGGATTTAATAAAAAGATATTTTCTCAACAGGTACCAACAGGTGCTTTGACGAAAAGCCTGTTTTTCAACGTGGTTCAGAGATCTAATGGCAGTCAGATTGTCACAGTGGAAGGTGGCGGTGTCAATGCGACCGTAATTACAGCAAACATTGCTGCTACTAATGGGATTATTCACATTATCGATCGTGTGCTTGGAATTCCTCATACAACTGTTTTGGACAAGCTCAGGACGGATCCCATGCTCAAGTGAGTGAATTTTACAGTACTTGCAATTTTAACGAAATATTAATTAGTTGATTTTAATCATTTTTACACCCACATTTCCCACAAATGTGGATTTCTAAATATATAGTTGAAAAGAAGCTGCCCGGGGCTATACAGTGTTGATTTTATCCTGGCTTTAAATTGAATTTTGTTCAGAGATTCATTTGAATTTCCATTTCGATTAACGGCAACATGTCAACGGGAAATTGTTCACTCATACTGTCGCACTATATAACATGAGCGTTTATACGCAACTTTGTCTTAACGATTCAATTTAAATTTATGCCCAAGGGAGGCAGGAGAAATCCGTGTAAATGAATCGAGAATTTTTCAAAAATTTTTTTTTCTCTTTATTATTTCTTTTTAATTACACAATCTATTACAGAATTTAATTATAAAAAATATAACCTTGGAAAACTGGCATTTTTTTTTCGTTTTTTACTGATAAATCAGTAACGATGCGAGATATCGCAAAATGTCATAAGAGTTGAATTAAAAAGGATCAAATTCTCTACAAAAAAAAAATCTACAACTTTTTTCTATATCTCCTTTAGTTACTGAGATATTATATAATATATATTTTAATAAACATTCTACGATTTACATTTTTAAGTTAAAAAATTTTTTTTTTCAGTCACATGATTTAAAAATCAAAATTTAGAAAAAATTTTATTCGACCTTTTTTGATAGAGCAGTAATTTTCTGACAATCAAATTAGAAAAACATTTTTTAATATCGCATTTGGTTACCAAATTATTGTCAAAAAACGAAAAAAAAAAAAAAAAAATTCACACAGATACTTTCATACAAAATCTGAGAGGCTTAAATATATTGAAAAAAGGGGAGGTATAAAAGCTCGTATATAAATGTAGAAAATAGAGGAAAAGGTGGATAAATAGATTGGAATATATCTAGATAAAGAGAGAAAGAAAACGTCGAATGCAAATTGGTAATTTTCTGGAGCACGTTCACACCACAACGCGGTGGACTTGCCTCTGCGTTTAAACTCTACCCGGGTACGTGCAATTACTGACGGCTTAATAGCAACCCTCTCTTACCTCCCTCTGGAAACTCACAATTTTTTTTTTAACCCCACGTTTTTGCCGCGCGAGTTGATCGTTTGTTTCGTTGGCAGTCTCACGTTTCGCTATAACAATCGCGCGCGCGATAAGGTTTCCCGGGTAAAATTACTTCCGATAATAATAATCGTCACCGGATTTCGTCTGTTTCTCGCTGTATACACGCGTGTACGTGTGTTAATAAATCCAACTAATAACTCTATTACATATTTTTTTTCAGTGCAACATATTTTCTTGGAACACGGCGAAATTTTAACGAACAACTGAACGATCAAAAAAAACGTTTCACCTACTTTGTTCCACGTGACTCAGCTTGGGAACACACGAAAATCACCCTTCCATCCACATACACCAAGATTTTTATGCCTGAGTACAGCTATCACGTAAGTTTTCCTTCAAAACTTTTTCTGAAATCGACTTGAAAACTTTTTAGTCATTAAGACTATACGATTTCTTCCAATTTTTTTCATATTTAAATGCAAAATTAAATTTATTTCAAAACTTTTGACTGCATAATTAATGTCACTGTGAAATAATTGAGATAAAGTTGTACAAAATATTATGTAAAATGTTACATACAATTTTTTATTGACTAATCAACATTATTAATTATTTAATTAGAATTTTCTTACTAATCTCATTGTGTTTTTAATTACGAAAAATTATTAAAATATCGTAAAAATCGAATACAGATATTTGACTCGATGTTTAAATGTCAATATATATAATATATCTTATTATCCAAGCATCTAGTGATATTTTATATTTGATACTTTTTTGTAGAGAATTTTTCTAGCTACAAAAAAGATATTATGTAAAATTTCTGTAAATTCTTTAGTTTTTGAGATATTTGTAAATAAACATCCGGAGACTGCTTTAAACGTTAGGTGAAAAATTTTTCAAACCTGTAAAACTCTTTGAAATAATGAAACTATCAATTTCTACTTGAGAATAATTTTTGTAGAGAATTTTACAATCTAAAAAAAAGGTTTAGTGCAAAATTTCTGTAACTCGCATTATTTTCAAGATATTTACAATTACAAAAAATTTTTTCTAGTTTTTTTTTGTGGAATCAAATAATTTTGGTGATTGAATGAAAATTACTGTCTTACAGACGAAGCAGATTTTAGAGCGGCATTTGATAGCAGACAGGGCATACACAATGACGGATTTGAAGAACAAAATGACGGGAAATGAGTCACTGACACTGTCTCCAATAAGGGACACACTGAAGTTGCGTATCAGACAACTCGACGGCAGTGAGTACTTTCTTATTCTATCTCTTATCTGACTAAAAAAAAAGAAACCTACCACCTGATCGTCATGCAAATTGCTTATCTGCGTCTGAGCTGCAGGAGAGAAAACTTCTTTATGGAAGTCGTGAATTTTTCCACGAAGAATCATTCTCTCAGTGGCGTGCTAGAGTTATAAATGACTCTGCAGAAGATTGTAGGCCAGTCGCCTATTTATTTATCGTAGCCATAAAAAGGGAGGAAATTGTTTGGGTACTTAACTTTAGGTGTTTTATCGATTGCCAGCGGGATGAAAATTCGTCTTGCCACCCTAGAATACTCTTGCTGTTGGTGAGTCAGAGTGAGAGATGAATCAGCATCGATAACTCCAGCATAATTTCGAGGGTTGCTCGACTTTGCACACCCTCTTTATTGCGCAGGGGCTAAGCTCTTAAATTTTGCTCGCTTCATATCTACACAAATTTTTATGTCACACACTCGTTACCTAATATTTTAATGCGGTTTTCGCTATCCGCTTCATCCATGAAAAAATTGTTTTTTTTTTTTTTTTGTCATCGAGGGGTTGAGTTTTTTTTTTTCTTTTTTACACTTGAACACTTGAACAATGTAGTATTCTATTAAATTATTTTACAGAATTAAATGTAAAATTGATGACAAAGATTTAAAAACTTTTTTTGACGGAAAAAATCAAAATTTTTTTGCCAATAAATCTGCTACCCTGAATAAATAATCCATTTTTTAATATCAATTAATTTGTTTTGGTGACTTAAAAGTAATCTGAGGAGTAGGGCGTGATTTACTTTAATTTTTGTTTTTCGTCAAAATTTCTAGGTGTTTAACCCTTTTCATTTCTTCAATTTTCGATTTTTTTGCAATAACTCGCGAAATATACGAAATATAAAAAAATAGTATAGTAGCTAAATTATCAGGAATTTTATTTTCTACAAAAAAAATTCAGTAAATTTTTCTGTATTTTTGAGTCATTTTTCAAAATTTTGAAAAACATGATTTTTCAAAATTCAGTAATAATTCAGTAACTAAAAAAGATACAGAAAAAAGTTATGTATATTTTTTGTAGAAAATTTGATCTTCTTTAATTTATTTTCTATGGTATTTTTCGATATCTCGCATTATTATCGATTTATCGGTGAAAAACCAAAAAAGTAGAGATTTTCAAGCTTTTTACCTCTTTAAAAATTTTTTGAAAAAAATAATTTTTTTTAATAAAAAATTCTTATTTTTATTGTAATAATTATTTATTTTAAAAAATAGTTAATTAAAAAATACCATGGCTTTGGGGTTTTATTTAAACATGTGCCTTACAGGTGCCAATCAAATATTTTCGCGTTTCGAGTGAATGTTATCGCAGAAGTTTATTTAAAATCCATCGTAATCTGAGTTTGATATTTATATTAATAGGCGCTCGGGTGAATTGAGCCATTGCATGCACTCTGCCGAGCAAAGCGCTCATAAACTAAAACCATAAAGTTGGGTATTTATGCTCTCGTAAATACATATATCGATATATAATTTTTTTTTTCTCTCGTGGTTTTGTGGTCATTGTGATCTGGTAGATATATATCGAATTATAGAGGATCTTTGGCGAAATTTTCCTCGTATCTGCATCCATTTCAGTCGTTTCCGGTGGCTTGTTCGCAGGGACTCAGCGTTTCTATGCCACGATAAATTGTCAACGGACATGGGAAATCGGTCTCGTCGTCAATTTCGCCTGTTTCTCATCCCCCGAGTCAAGTCAGTGCTAAGATGAATGCCGTTATAGGAAGCAAGCTCCATCAATTTTTATCTCCGGGATGTATGATTTTTGTTCGGGTGACTTATGAGTCGTGAAAATATGCAATATATCATCTCGTAAATTCAAATCACTCAAAATCAACTTTTTAAAAAACAGAAAAAAAAATTTTTTTCATACAAAAAAATCCGTTTTCTTAACAATACTTTGTTTAAAAAAATCTCTGAAGGTTGAAAAACATTGTGAACGATATAGTAGAGGGGTTGAAAAAAAAACTGAAGGTAGGAAAAATATTTGAGAATAAAAAAAAAATGAATAAATATAATTTCAGGCATTTTTTGAATTTTTACGACACTGTAAAATTCATAAAAAAATTTCTCCCCTAGCAATACTTGACTGAAAAAAATTTAAGGGGTGAAAAAAAATTTTAAGGGTTGAAAAAAAATTGTTCTCAAGTACAGAATTTTTTTTTTTTTTTGATAAATAATAACCTCATTTTCACGAAATTTGCGATAAAAATAAAAAATTTTCACACGTAAAAAATTGGACAGGGGTTAGAAAAAAATGTTCAGGGGTTGAAAAAAAAAATTTAAGATAATAGTGAATAAATTTGATGAGTATTTTTTTATGGAAATGAAAAGTTAATGAATATTTTGAAGAAAATTAATTAATTTTTTTGTTTGTTTGTTTTTTTTTTTCGTTTTTGTTCAACTCGGCCATTTTGACTCGCAGAGAATAGATTCTCATTCAATTTTGTAGAAAACGATGTATTGTATATTTGGTACCCTCTCGTGCCATTTAAATGCAAATTCTTTGATTACGCTCAAGCACTAATTGCTGTGTGTTAGATCGGACAAGCGTGCAGACATGTTTCACCAAAGCTTTCACTGTTTTTTCGTTATTTATTTATATTTTTTTTTCTTCTATTTTTATTCCGGTGTTTAATGCTAGTTTATAAACTACATGAAAAAGTTTAACTCGGATAAATATGCACTTAAAATATATATCCCTCATTCAGAGACCTCTCATTCTAAACGCCAAAATTCCCAAATTTAATTGTCCGTTTATTTACAATTTTTTTTTTTTTTTTTTACTGCATGGGTTAATACGAGGATTTCCATGAGTTCCGGAGGACGTATTTAATTCTAGTCACTGTTGCATATACGGCAATTCAGGTGTTTTTAAGCCACTTGTTTGGCGTTATAAATTTTTTTTTTCCCAGGTTAAATATTTTTAAAGTCGATAGTTTCATCATTTTATCGCTTTTTATTCATGTTCATCTCAATTTTTCAAATTAATTTGTATGACATTAATTGAAAAAAATCTAATGTAATAAAAAAAATGTTTAAAACATATTTTGTCTGGTATTTTATCCGGTATTTTTCATTAAAATTTTTTTCTAGTGGAAAAAATTGTGTAAAGTAATATTTAATTTCGTTTTTTTTTTTTTGGAGAAAAAAATTTTTCCCTTCACTAATGAAGCTTGCATGTTGCATTTAAAGTATATTTTGTTGACGGGGGTGCAAAAGGCACCCGTGGGGAAAAGTGATTTAGTACGTAATCTTTAAATTATTTTTCCAGGCTTTCACATTGAGTGGATGGGCGAGTGGATCCGAGTATTTCGGCCAGATGTCGCGTGCACCAATGGCATCATTCACGTGATTGATCGAGTTCTTCTCATGCCGGATGACGTCACCGTAACTGGAATCAACGCCGGATCAATTACAAGCATGGCGCCGCATTTGATCACAATCATCATTGCCAAGTGGCTCTTATAAAGACCTTCAGCGTCATCGCAGCTATGAATTATTCCTCGGAATCATCGTCAACCACCTCCGCGGGCACACAACAATAATTACCGCACGTGGAGATAATTCTAAAAAAAAAAAGAATCACAATTTATTGCGAGGAATTCTAAACGATAGCCACTGTATTTAATTACAGGGAAGATTATCGATTAAAAAAAAAACAATAGTACGAAGAAATTATATAATATAATTGTACTATAATTAATAATGATGAGAGAGGTACAGGTGATCGTGAAAATTCCAATGGGATTTTTTAACACGATAAAAAATACATCGTCAAATTATTATTCTTCAATTAAGATGAGAGAAAAAAAAAAGAAATACTCAGTCTTTTCTGGATTTTATCCTTCTCATTTTAATGAGAGAATATTCTTTATTCCCCGTGCTCATGAATTATACAACCCTTCGTTGATTTCCTTTTTATTTTATTTTTTTATTTTTTTAGCTTCTTGGAAATTAACTCATAACGTGATGGTGTAATTTTTTTTTTTACAACTAAACAAAAAAAATATGAGAAAAAACTCGAGTGAAAATTATTATACAATGTCTTTGTTCCGCTTAAACGTCTGAAAAAAAAAAAAAAATTTTTTTAGAGTTGTAAAGTACGTTTTTATAGGAATGTGAACAATTAAGGGTTGAAAAAAATATTCAACCAAATTAAAAAGAAGTAGAAAGAAATATTTTATGGTTGAAAAAAAAATTTTAGATTTTTAAAAATTGGAAGTGTAAAAAAAAAAATATTTCCGAGAAGGTTATACAGTGATATTTAAAAAATTAAGAATTTTTTTTGAGAACAGAAAATTAAAAATTCAACAATTGAGATAATAAAAATAATTTCTAGGGATGATTTAACGATTTTTTACCCTGATAATTAGGGATAATCATGTTTTAAACATGAAATAATGTCATAAAAGCACTGTGGAGACATAAAAGAAAAACTTTGAACCAAAAAAAAAAAAAGAAAAGGAGGAAAAAAATCTCATAAATTATGTGTTAAATATAAATAAGTATTTATGAAAGATATATATCTATAACACACTTTATATCACAAAGTACTCCTGCTGCAGAACAGGATGTAATAGAGAAAATATAATAATTAATAATCATACACAATGCATCAATCAAAAAAAAGAAAGAAAATTTTTTTCCTTTGTTTCGCGAGTTGCCGAGAGAAATTTTCATTATTTCCATTACCAGTCGCACAATCAGTGTTATATGAGACTGGAAGAATGTCGGAAAAATATTATTTAAAAAACCCGTAGAATAAACAAATAATTAATAAATCCCGATGAAAAATTTATCATGAGCTTAAAAAATTTTATTCCTTTGTTTTGTACACTTTCTCGGCTCAATATGCTGTTTAAAATTTTTTAAAAATTGTATATTCCAATTTTTGAGGGTTATAGTGATTACATAATATAAATTGAAACGCCGAAATGCTCGTAGAAAAAAATTAATAAGATACTTAACATGACTTTTTCAAAGTGAAATAGTTAAAAAAAAAAAAAGAATGCCACGTGATGTCTCGTTTTTTAAAACACATCGCTAGATTCAAAATTTGATAATTAAAATAAAATGTTCATTTGTAGAAAATTGAATTTTCTACTCTTAAAAAACAGTCATTTACAACATGCATCTCAAATTTTCGTAGTTTTACGAAAAAAAAATCTTTCTTTTTTTTTATTATTTAAAAAATACTCCGAGAATCGATTGAAATATGAAAAAAAATATTCAGATCTTTCTTGTGCAAAATTTAATTATCTACAAGATGGTAACACATAAATTCATGAATTTTAAATAGTTTAGATGTTATCGTCGATTAACGAAATGATAAAACTGTGAAAATTATTTTCAAAGTAATCAGATCTGTTAAAATTGACGAAATGGATGGAATTACGGGTTGATATGTTTGAAAAAAGAGTATGGAAAAATTGGCAGAAATATATTTTAAAAAAAATAACAAACAACTGGCAGAGTAATAAATGATTGTTGAAAAAAAAAAAAAACCAAAGAGTAAAAAAATATTTAAAAAATTCTGAAATTTAAAATGTAACAGAGTGTATCTACAGCGAAAAAAAAAAAAATAACTCTTGTTGGCGATGATATTACTGATAATTCTATTAAGTATAGACATAAACATTTTAATGACACTGTTTGTTCAAAATAACGAAATTAGACTAGATAAAAAAAAAAATTATAAAACCAATATACCGTAGGCAGTACTTGGCTTTGAGATAAATAAGAGGTCGGATAAAGATAATCAGTGTAAGAATAATTGAAGAAAAAAATTTATTTCATAAATTTTTAAATAATTTAATAAGATAAAACGTCGATTAAATTATAATAACTAAACAAAAGTGTGAGATTAATTGATAAAAATTATTTCAACGTTTGTAGAATGATTAAATAATTTTTTTTTTCTTTTAGTAATTTAATCTTGAATACGTTTGTATGGAGTGAAATATTGACATACAAATTTTTTAAAATTATATGAAAAATGTAAGTTTTTGAGATGATGCATTGATTTGTGTCTATTATCGCATCATTGACTGAAATTTTTATATTCATTCGACAATCCATAAAACAATTAATTCAATATATTTAGCATTTTTTTGTTTATCTAGACGAAATAATGATAAATATCCAATTGAAATATAACACTACGGTGATAGAACAAGCTAAATATGAGATACATTTTTTATATTATCTCAAAAATAATGGGGTTTAATGAATTTTTGTACAGAAGCTTTTTTGTAGATAATTAAATTGTCTACAAAAAAGATTCAATAAAAAAATCTCACAGCTTGAACCGTTCTCGAAATATCCGAGGAAATCACTGAACATTTTCCTCTTGAAATCGTGAACTATTGCACGTGATTTTTTAAAAAAATGTTTTGCAATAAAAAAAACATTTATTCTCATTTATCCTCTGTCGAAAATGTGAAAAACTAGTGTGTTCAAGGTGTTTTGATCCAAAAAAAAATAATAATAAATAAATAAAATAAATAAATTCTAGTGATTATCATCTAAAATGACTAATAAGGATGAAAGGACGTTGTAAATCCTTTTTAAAGTAACTAAAAAAAATTATGCAAATGTTTCTTTTTCGCGTAAAGAAACATACTCACTCGTCTGCCTCAAGACGATATTTGTAAAATAAAAATAACAATTGTAACGAAGAAAAAAAAACCATAAATGCAAGAAATAGATTGTCTAATAATGTAACAAGTTTTTATTGATTTAATGGAATTTAGTTGAAAAACGAGGTTGAAATGGCCGACACAGCCATAGGGAATTCTAATTTATTACTTATGTGTGAATGATACTATGAAATATTAATTTATAAACGTTTTTCAACATTTTTGTAACTGAAAACATGCAACTACTACGATAGATAGATCAATTAAAATATAATAAGACACCTTATCCTTCGTCAACTCAAAAAATAATTAAATTCATTGTATTTTTGAGTTTTCGAATTTTTCCCTCCCGCGAGCGTACTATTATTT
Source organism: Macrocentrus cingulum (assembly GCA_002156465.1). Classification (NCBI taxonomy): domain Eukaryota; kingdom Metazoa; phylum Arthropoda; class Insecta; order Hymenoptera; family Braconidae; genus Macrocentrus; species Macrocentrus cingulum. The sequence continues at coordinate 989 of MVJL01000121.1, read as the reverse complement.
TAGCAGTCATTTTTTAAAAAAATATATATATTTTTTAGGTTTTAAATTATAAGAAGAATTAGATTGTAAGACTTGTATTTATTTTTCGTTAAATACACCCGCCATGACAGATTGATCAGGTTACATGTGAACATGTTTGTTTTTCGAAATGAAAAAAAATGTGTGTTACTCACGCGCTCTAGTAAGATAAGCTTTTGCTGTATGATTTCAAGAAAAATAAAATTCATGAATAGAGAAAAATTTATGGATTTTTGCTTGGATAATTCCAAGCAAATTTTTTTACTCACTTTATCTTTGTTCATTGTCTTAACTAGGTTGAAACTCGGCTTGAATGCAGTCGCAAGGATAATAAATATCGAGTTTCATCGAGGAGCTCCAATAAGATTAAGAACGAAGATATAAACTATAAAAAATTCTTTGAAAAAAATTTTTTTTTGTTATTCGTTCATGTTATTCATTCAGTTGAGCTGAAGCTTGGCGAGGACACGTCTGTAGAGAAAAAAAAAATTTCTTCTCGGTATCTTAAACTATAAACAATTGCAACGGAGAACTTCTTTACCGGCCGATTCAGTTTCTTTTAATTTTTTTTTTTTTTAATATTCTCACAAGTCTTTATGCTTATTTTTTTTTATAATTTTGAAAATTATTTCATAATTTTTTATAATTTTTTTTATAATTTTGAAAATTATTTCATAAATAAATAAAAAAAAATTATTCGAGTCGAGAAAAAAAATTTATTCAAGGTCAGAAAAATTTTCCATCGAAAAACTTCCCGATTCTCGACGAAAAAATGGCCCGAAATTACCGACCCCCTATAGGGCCCTGTAACTAACTTTTTTGTTTATAACTTTAGGGGGGGCGGACGATAGCTTAATGGAAAGATAAAAAGTTACCGATATCCCTGAGGCGATGGCTCAACCCTGCCAAAAATGCCCTCAAAAATGCTCTAGCTCCAACCGTTCTCGAGATATTTGCAAATAAACAATTTT